>CP099849.1:16916178-17163307 GCA_030062745.1 Capitulum mitella
CCCTCAGCCAGACCCCGGCCTTCGCCGAACAGCTCCACAGCCAGCCGGTCACGTGACCGGTAACGCTTTATGTTGACACCGCCCCAATCGCTGAGGGGGGGGGGGCTGCAACGCTGTAATTCGTCTCGGCCCCAGGAGTCCGAGCGAAGGGAACGGGCTGCGTGCTTGTTCAGGACCAGTTAAAAAAGGAGCGTGAGGATACGGCACACAAGACGGTTAACGTTTGAGGAAGACAGTTTTGATGTTGGTCCATCACGGGGTGGATGCCCATAATTTGTTAAGTGCCCAAAATATGTCATGCTGAAATATGGATATGTAATGCATTGCATGCCTTGTCTGATTTGTCCGTGATATTCGCCCCATTTCTCAGAATAAAGCGGTACGAGACCCTCCACCAATACCGTGCACTGTATCCGTCCACTGCATTGGTTTAGTGTTGTACTCTGCACTTTCTGCGAACATACAGGATAGAAGCAATATACAGAATTAGTACATTAACCGCACCATAAACCAGCGAGTTAACGTAACGCCATTAATATGTTCACTTCCGGTAACATCAGATATCGACGATAATGATTTCGCAAGACTGACAACTTTCTTCCAAAAAGACGGCCCTCTTCTGTACATGTACGGTACACCTAAATCTGCATGAAGGGAGGCTATTCTTATGATGCTCATGTACCCCTTCTGTGCATTTATGTATATATGCATGTATGTATATATATATATATATATATATATATATATATATATATATATATATATATATTATGTCGTAGATGCATCATAAGATTATTTTCCCTTCATGCAGTTATACCTATGCCGGAACTATATATTATATATAGTTAGTTATTCATATATTATAATCCTATTCTTATATCTTATAACCTTAATCTTATCCCTATAATCTTACGATGCATTTGCTCTTCAAAGATACGACCAAATCTTCTTGCAAACCATAACTGAGGCTGAGCATGGCGGCTTTTTTGCAGATACCCGGGCTGCGTTCAACAGGTGACTTTAACCTTGTCACCTCTTACTCCTGAACGACGCTGGACACTAGGGCCGTTTTGAAACAAGAGGTAAACTGAGAAAACCGCGCTGCTGTCGCACGCCGTTTGGGCGTACGACGTCACTGGTGAAGTGAAAGAAGTAATCTCTCGAAAGGTTAAATGGTACCCGGTCTAAAGGGAAAATTCAGCTCTGTAGGAACTACCAAAGATTTGTTCATGTTCAGTGGGGCAAATTCATACGTACTGTCCCTGCATTCTTGTAGTATGTCTCTCGTGTCTGCTTGGGTGTGGCAAACAGCAAAATGCGTTGCAAGTGACAATGGTGCTCAGATAGAGGAATGGTAAAAATCAGCAATTCAGACAGTGGTGAGGGCTTTTCTACAAACAACGTGGGACATGCAGCGGTGAAATCATTTTCATATTGTTGTGACGAGGGGCCCGAGAATACCTGGCCTTTATTTCTCGTGACTGACAGATGTCACTGATTGTACAGTTATCAATGAAGCCAGAAATGGAGCACATCATCATATTTGAGGCCCTGGAAAACAATACAAACTTTAGAGGACCTTTGGGTTCAAATCAATCACAGTCCGGCCCCATCAAGGTCAGTTAAAATTAGGCCCGCAGCCGATCCCTGAGTCCAAACGGGTCGCTTGGAGCCACGCTGACTCACAGCCACTCTGGAATCCCGACTCCAGCCGACTCGCCGTCCGCAGACGAGCCGCGGCTTCCCGCTCCAGCTAACTCACCTACGTCGCCGTCGGCCTGATAATCTTCTTCCGCCCGCCGCCGGGCGGACGGTGCGACCAGGCTAGACGACTGGCCCTTGCATCCGAACCACCAGGGTCCGGCCGGCCGGGGATACGGCGGGTCGGCAGATGAGTCCACCTGCGGACAGGCCGTCAACCAATGGCCGTCAGTCGTCTCCTGCGGCCGGCCAGAACGGTGACCTTGGCATTGCCCGCCGCAGGCAGCCTGCCCGGAGGCGCCGCCGGCTCCGATAAAGCATGCACGCGCCGGGATTACCGGCCACGTGAACGTGGCGAGACGGTCACCCTGAGAAGCCTCGCAGGTGCATCGCCTCGGCGGGGAGGGGGGAGGACCGAGCGCGGCCGCACACGGTTGGCGGGCCATATCACACTGGCACATGTCCAACTGATGCAACTGTTTCTCGACAGGCAGAGGGATTCGGGGCTGCCATGTCCGGCCGGTCAAGGACATGTGTCATTTGCATGTCACGGGGTCGAGGTCAGAGCGGTCTGAGGAGATGTGGGGGACCTGGAGCCGTGCTTGTTTAGGAAAGAAAGTGACTGACGACTGAAACAGGTCATTGGAGACGTGGGACAGGGCAGGTACGCGAGCACGCGTTCCCAGGGCACGCCGATACTCGCTTCGACGCCGACAAGACAAGGCCAGGCGCTGATCAGGACGAGCTCTGAACACAGCCCCAGCGGAACTGACCCCAGCAGATGCTCACCCTGAACCGGGCGTCGTCGAATCTATAGTAGTAGCCCTTCTTGAAGAAGTAGGTGCGGCCGTTGGAGTAGGTCAGCGCCGAATCCAGGTTGGCCGGCAGGTCGCCCCACGTGCTGATTGGCTGCGGGTACGAGCTCGACACGGGGACGGTCCGCTCGTGGTCAAACTTCCAGTACTGGTTGCCCTTGAAGAAGTACAGGTTGCCGTTGCCGGTCCACACGAAGGCGGCGTCAACGTTGGACGGAATGCCACTGAATCCCTTCGAAATCAGCTTCGGGTATCCGGGGTCCATCTTGAAGTTGGTCATCCGCCAGTACAGGTCGCCCTTTCGGAGAACGGGGCGGCCGAGTCAGCACGGCGCCGAAGATCATTCAGCCGTTCGCTGCTGCGCCACGGCTGACTGCTAGCAGCAACGCCACTTTATAACTCCCACTAACGTGAAGGACGAAATCAGGCCTCAGGGCACGGTGCATACAGCGGGCCTCTGTCGTTGCCACGCGCGAAAAATCCCACGCTTCGGCCTCGAGACAGCCCAGGGTTAGTAAATTCACGTTGCGGGGTGCCCAGGGCCAACTAACATGATCATTCGCCAACGAAACAGGTGCTCCGTAAACGGCTACACTGCAGATTTCTGAAAACTCCACGTTACCTACCTGCTGCATTTTTGACGTGTGGAGCGTTTTTGGATGTGTTACAACATGCGTGACAGCCCACGGACCACGCATATTAGCGGCCCTGCCAAGCTCGCGGCGGCTCTACCAGCTCTGAATAATTCTAGCATTAGCTCCTGATTTACATCACAAGAGACCGCAAAAGAATACCTCCGATTCTACGAACTCTGAAACGCTCCTGCCCCGACGCTGCGTATCATGGCACGAGGTCCTGGCGAGGCTGGGAGAATCTGAATTGCAGTCCATATTCCGGACCCTCCCATTTTTCAGACACTTTAATATTGGGCCTATCGACATTGGCTGGAAAAAAGTGGTTCATAACACTTTTGAGGAATCATTTCCAAGACTTTTGGAAATTTCTCATCGCACTAGCTACATCAGTGTCTAATGGTGCCCTACAGAATCAAAATCCAGTGACAGCCCCACTGAGGGTGCGACCCCGTGAGCAACACGATCGCGCCCGTCATATCTGGCCACCTTCGAGTCGCTGTCGCCGGGCTCACCTTGAAGAAGTAGATGCGGTCGTTTTTGGGCCAGCTGAAGGCGGCGTCCAGGTTGTCCGGCACGCCGTCCCAGTAGTCGCGAATTCGGCGCGGGTAGCCCTTCTCCACACCGCTGTCGGTCAGTCGCCAGTATTGGGCGCCCTTGAAGACGTACGTCTGCTTCTTGGAGCCGGCCGTGAACATGGCGTCCACGCTGGCGTCCGAGCAGAGCGTCGGGTCGTCGCCGGAGCTGGGGACGAACGAGGCCCGCCGCGGGGCCGCCGGGGCGGGCCGCCGGTCCACCTTCCTCGGCGGTCCGTACAGCGCCTGTCGACCGCCGGCACAGACCGTCAGGACACGCAGCGCCGCAGGACTGCCAGATCCTGGCCACCGGCAGGGAGACAATGTCACGCAGCGGACACACTGTACAGAACACACAACGCCGCGGGACTGCCAGATCCTGGCCACCGGCGGAAGGACAACGTCACGCAGCGGACACACTGTGCAGGACACACAGCGCCGCGGGACTGCCAGATCCTGGCCACCAGCAGGGGGACAATGTCACGCAGCGGACACACTGTACAGGACACGCAGCGCCGCGGGACTGCCAGATCCTGGCCACCAGCAGGGAGATGTCAGATTGCACAACTACCAACAAACTGACGGACGCGACAACTAGCCAGTGAGGTGGTCTGGGTTAGTATTAAGTAATCGCCTGTGCCATGACACATTAGGAGTTTGCATGTGGTTTCTGACAAGCTGTGTGCAGCTACTTTTGTCTTCCTTTACTTTCAGCAGAGGTATGCTGAGGTTTCAGCAAGCACGACGACGGCCGCTTAAAGATTACGTTCCAGACTTTATGTTCGTCCACAGACTGCTAAGACAAAGTGCCAAAGATGCCGTACACTGTTTGAGTTTGGTTTCAAGCCCTGTAAAAATTATCTGGGTTTTAGTCCCTAGACCTGGACTACTGCTGAAAAAGTACAAAGTAATCCAAAGTAATTTTGCATTTCATAAATAGCTGTGAAATAACGATAAATGCACGAAATTCTGATAAGACAGTGCAAAATTCGAAGCAGGCAGATAACGCCGAAATAAATGGCATTTCAATACGCCACCGAACCATACTCGTTATATGACATCAAAAAAATTTCACAGCCGTTTTCCGTTCGTGGCGAAATTTTTGCGAGAAAAGTCGCCGACAGTCACACCGTTTCGCCTGCTGGCTTCGGGCGGTTTAGAAACAGTTATATCCAGCCTTAAGCGTGCCAGCCCCGACGGCGTCACTTCCGGCCGTGCGCCTTTCAACGGAGCGGCGAGGCTTAATCCAGCACGTCATCACCAGCAGACGGGCGCCCCACACAAATACGCTAGTTACGGTCCTCGGCCTCGCCAACAGTAGCACCTGGTGCGGACGCCCTCACCCGGTGACACGGCGCGGAACAGTGCAAAGCCGCCGAGCGTTCTGGCACCGAAACAGAGCCGGCCGGTCGGTGGGTCACTGACCTGAATGCCCAGCACGTCGTCCTCGGTGAGGACGTCCGTGTCGCCACCCCGGCGCGGCGACTTGTAGAACGGCGCCATCAGCGAGCGCTGGTTGTCCGAGTGCGACAGGCCGAGGCTGTGGCCGAACTCGTGCGAGGCCGTCATGAAGATGTCGGTGCCGGAGCCGTAGCCGAAGCCGGCCGACCACCGCTCGTCGTCGTCGAAGTGCGCGTCGCCGCCGTACAGCGGGAAGAAGGCGTGCGCCAGCGTGCCGCCGCGCCCGTCGAACGGGTCGCCGTCGCCGTGTTCGCCGCGCGCGAACCTGCCGCCGCCGGTCACGCCGTCAGCCGCGCCGCCGTCACGCCGGCCCGTCACGCCGGCCTGTGCCCACTGTCACGCCCGGCGGGCTCGGAACTTTGCGCGGGCACGACTGTTGCCACGGTCGGTGAGGCTCAGGGTCATAGCCTCGTCTGAATAGGTGGCATCCTCTTTTACGTAAGCTGACGGTTGCGGTCAGGCGACGTGGGGTGCGGTAAAAAGAAAACGTCATCCGGTTTTTACCAAAGCTATGCACTGTCGTACATCTTGCCCTATGTAAAACAGTCTGATGGCGTGTGCCACCTGGGCTTAGCGGGATAGCGAAGCGCCCCAAGACGTGCCGGCACTCGACCGCGTCGCTGACCTGATCGAAATGTGCGCCTTGTCGTATTTGCCGACCTCTTCGAACGAGAGCGAAGAGACGTCGGCCCAGATCTGGAAC
Organism: Capitulum mitella; assembly: GCA_030062745.1. NCBI lineage: Eukaryota > Metazoa > Arthropoda > Thecostraca > Pollicipedomorpha > Pollicipedidae > Capitulum > Capitulum mitella. The sequence continues at coordinate 16,922,066 of CP099849.1, forward strand.
GATTGTCTGACGACCTTCCTGACGGCGTCCCGGTTCCTGACGCTGGTGGGCCAGTTCTCGATTTTGTACTTGATGTTCCGCGTACTCCACCGACTCCCTGTCGGTCGGCAGGCCAATCAGATAACTACCATTTCCATGGCGTAAGCAATGATTTAAAATGAGGAGATGAGCACAGATCGCCATTACGATCAGTTCATGAACACGTTTCACATATGGACGTAGCCATGGGCTATGGGGTAGCCAAAGTCTTGGGTTCCGTGCCTGTTTAGGTCTGCGGTGGTACGCCTACGCCATTTACGGATACGACATTGATCTGTTCATGTGTTTGTGACTGTTCCGTTTTTAGCGTCGGATTCAACCAACCAGCTTGGAAGGGGCGAAAATGGTGAAGCGTATAACATATGTTTTGTCATATCCCAAAACAAACCCTAAATAAAGCACATTCACTTTCCAAGCATTCGCCAGTTCCGTTTCACCCTATAAGCATAAGGTTGCAGCGTTAAAACAGAACACCTATGCATTTTCCAACAAACCAAGGTGATCTTGGTAGGGGCTACGGCGCGCCTTTGACTCGCCCTGGATCAACTCCCGTGAGACCCGATTCCCGTCTATCACGCGGCAGCTGTACGGAACGAGCATAACGCTGCATCCTGAGAAACCGGCCGCCAGCGGCCTTCCTTCCCGCACCCCGATACTGCCGGCACTGTTTCTCCTCCCCAGCTGCTCTACATCGACAGATACAGCATAGATCTGCGCCCGCAGTCCGCTGCAGACAGCTGCGGTTTCCGAGTGGCGGCCATTGTTTGCCATCTAAGCTGTCGATTTTTCCTGGACAGGACTTGCCAGTCAGTTTTCAGGCACGTAAGTTTTGCGCGATTCATTGAGCTGGATCTGCTCAACGAGCTTGTTGACCACAACAGTACGTCGAGCATGACACCAGCTTACATTGGGACATGCGGTTCGCTGGTAAATAGAGACGAATTCAAGTGTTTATCAGAAGCACATTCTGAGAACATGGGTCCGTTATCTAGCTCTGTGTTGCGAAATCGTGTGGTGAGCAACAGGTCGAGGCTAGTTTCATGAAGGCTATGAGGTCTGATTTCATGAGGCTAGTTCCTTTCCTTCCTGAAATCTTTGATTTCCTCATCTATTTTCACAGTCGAAGGCGGCTGGTTTGGCAAGCCGTCAGACTCACACTCCGGTATTCTGAAGACCGTTCGTTTGGATGGTGAGTGTCGTTCGTTAAAGGAATACTTAAAGCACGACGGGGATCTAAGACCATCTACGACCAATTCAGATCAAGCACGAAGTTCAATGTCAAACACGGAACTGAGCCCACAGTGTGCATCTGATTCCACATTCGATCAGACGTGTGACGCAGAGTAACTCTCACATCCGGTCCCCTGCGACGGCTCGGAGTCCAACTGATTCCCAGAACCGCTTCGAACACGTCTCATCTCATTGGCTACAGCGGTGAGTCACCCCGATCGTGCACCAGCTTACTGCGCAAGCAGAGACCGCCACAGCGCAGTTAAGTCGGCCACCATTTGGCCGGCACCGGCAGAGGTGCTCTGGAGCTACGCCGGGTCGAGAACTTCGGCTGATTCGTCAAGGCCAGGACTTGAATTCCAGCAGATTCCCGGTAAGAACGTGACTAAGGGAAGACGGGTTTTGACTGAAAGCTAGGTGGCGGGCACCGGAACTAAAAGCTGGCATTGCGACGCGTGATAAGCCTGACGGACCGTGCAGGCCTGCCTGCACTTCCCAGCCAGTGACTCAGTCAGTCACAGCCCGAGCACAAAGGCACGCCGTTTGTTCCGTGTTAGACGGCGCACGATAAAACACGAACCAACACCCGGAGTTCCAGCCCGATCGCAACGCGCGCCGCTCGCGCGGCACCCACCAGCTCGTGCTCAGACACTCGCGCCACTCGACCCGCCTTGCCAGCTCTGGTCGCGCCTTGAATCGAACGGCACGTCAAGGGTCCGTGATCGGCCAAGTCTCTCCGTTCAACCACAGGCTCACTACCAGGAACGGATCTCGTCCAAAACTGATGCGACGCACGCATCACTTTGAGTCCCATTCTTTCCATGCGACGCCATGGGCGTAAGATTAACTTTTTGCGAAGTCGTAGATGCACCTACATTCCTAGCTTACATTAAAGTTCTACCCATGGTTACTACGCTCACCCAGGTCCCCTCAGGACGTTGGGGAGCCAGCGGGTATGTCTTCCCTGGGAGTTCACGCCACCCAGGACATGCCCGGCGGCTACCCCCCACCCCCACCGCTACTACGGGGGCCGGACGTGGTGACCCCGACCCCGACTTTCCGGCCCGCACGGAGTGGCGCCGTCGCCTATCGACCGGCACGGCCTCGCCCGTGGCCCGGATCGGCGTCCAGCGCCGGCGGCGGCCGCCGGCGATACGGCCGGGGTCGGCCGCCGTATCACTGCCACCCGGCCCCGCCTGTTTACCTGCTGGATCGAGACTGAGATGGCGCGGCCACGGCGGCGCACGGCCAGACCTGCATCTGTTCGCTGACCACCGATATCGTCAGCAATGTGCCTGGCACGAATTACGTAACAGAAAATGTGCAACAAATCAGCATTATTTTCCATGACATATCATATGGGGGCTGGAGCAGGTAACAGACGTTTGACCAGCCTCCCGATGCCCTGGATGAAACATTGCACACGTTCGTAGTACCAAAGGGAGCTGGTGAGCCGCCCACCTTGCAGAGCGTAGCGTTTCCGACGTCGCGCCCGGTAGCTGGGGCCCAGTTTGTCCTTGACGCCACAGCGAGGCAGGCGCATCTTGTCCAGGGTGGCCTGGTCCAGTTCACCTGCCGAAGACCGCTCAGTCAGCAGCAGCAGACGGTGTCAGCAGGGCGGCGGGCCGGGTCACTGACACCGAGACACCGAACACAGGGCTAACTGAGCGCGGCGGGCCGAGATCGGACGCAACACTGAGAAACGGTCGCCAGAACGAGAACGGACGTCGGAATGGCCGGACTGACGACTGAGGAGGGGACTGAGAAAGGGACGCGAGGCTAGGCAGGACACAGATCTAACATGGAACAGTGGGCTGGCGGAAAAGGGGCTGACACGTGATGAAGATGGCTGTGGGAGAGGCGAGTCACATCGGAAAGAAGAGGGACCTGGGACTGAGGCGGGACTTGGGACCAGAAACTGGGACAGGACCTGGGACTGAGGCGGGACTGGGGACCAGAAACTGGGGCAGGACCTGGGACTAAGACGGGACTGGGGACCAGAAACTGGGGCAGGACCTGGGACTAAGACGGGACTGGGGACCAGAAACTGGGACAGGACCTGGGACTGAGGCGGGACTGGGAACCAGGGACTTAGACAGGACCTAAGGCTGAAATGACAATGGAGGCCTGAAACTGAGGCCGGACTGGGGAACTGGACGGGCTCGGTTCTGGGGACAAATCAGTGAGGCGATGCGGAAGTCTTTCACAACGCAGAACGTCCCGCCGGCAGCGCTGTCGTCGCAGGGACCGTGTCACGCGCGTCATGTTAGGACTCTCGCACGGCGGACGTCTCTGGGGAGTGGGTACACAGTGCACTGGCAACCTCTGATGAAGGCTGAGGTAAACACCATACCCGCAACAGCATAACCGGACGCCGACAAATGAGACTGCCAAAAAGACGAGTTCAGCATTTGGTGCTGAAGGCCACGCACTCATCACCATAAAAAAAAAAAAAAACGCCAGAGATGTCACCAAAACAGCGCTTTGGGACCGAACTCATGGCATGAAACAGTCCTATTTTCACTAAGAGATGATGTTTTAGACGAATATGTAAACTTTTGCGTGCTTGGTTTACGCCGCTCTCATCGCAGACTCACGCCTCTCGCTGTCCTGCAATGCTCAGCATCGGACTGTTACGATGCGCGAGCTTGCATATCGCCGTTGATACCCGGCACGCATTTCCAGCATTCGACATCAAACAGCGACGTTTACTACATATTTGCAACGCTCAGTTCTGACATGTGACGCCTGACGCTTACCCGGGCCGCCCATACCTTTTCCGGAGAATTTACCTGTCGACTTTTACCCGATATCGCTGACGTGCTCTCTTTTTCCCGACCTGTGGCCTTCGACATCGGCATGCGACGGTCATCCCAGACCTGCCTTCGGAACGGACTTTTGACCTTCACCAATGACCTGTGATATTCAGACTAATGAACTGTTCAAACGCGACCTTCACCCCCACATGTGACCTATAACACGTTTTCGGGTCCCCGACCTGCGACCGTAACCATTACTCTGTGGCCTCTACTAGTGGCCATGCCGCTGAGGTTGGCGAACCGCTAGAACGTTCGTTTTTATCCTCGACATGACCTTGACATGTGATCTTGAAATGATACCTTTGGTCTCCTCTACTGACCTGCTATGGCCAGGCTGGTAAACTGCTGAAACCTAACCTCAGCCCCGGCCTGGGATTGATCCGAGTCTGCGACACTGCGCACTGACCTGTGACGTTGAGGCCGGCGAACCGCTGGAACTCGGCGATCGAGTCCGACAGCGACCGCAGAGCGCTAGACCGGCCTCCGCCGCCGCCGGGCTCTGAGTACCCGTACTTGGCCAGGTACGCCTGCGGAGGTACACAGCCGCGTCACGCGAGCAGGGACCGGGGCGCGGCCCGTGCATACACCGCCGCCACCACGTGGGCGATTGGCACACATAGAAGTGGCACAAAGAGTCTACACAGGGCTTGATTGTGCGTGAGTTGACTCAACTGGCGTTGCCGCACTACAATGCACTGCACGTGCGTCACCGCGTCGGTGCGTCGGCGAAAAGCTCTGGGTGCGCCAATATTGCGCGCGCGTTCGTGTGTGAGTGCATTTCTGGATCTTGCAAAACGGCTCTGTGTACGCGTGAGATTACGCAGTACAGAAAAACGGCAAATATTGAGAAATCAAGACTACTGTAAACTAACTAGAAACGATGCCTGCCCTGAAGTAATGTGAAGTGTTCTTCGGCAGTCATTTTCTCCTTGGTATACTGCTAATGAACTTTCGAGGTTATCTATAACGGAAAAACACCTGTTCAAAAACGACGGGCTGACTCCACGCTGGGACTTGTCGATCCTAATGTCTGTTTCAGAGTACATTTCGAAATAAACACACTAACAGGTAAAATATTCTACTGTCCGAATTTTGCAGGCTCCTGACAAATCTTTGTGGAATATACGACTGGGATGCGTCTGACGAGAGTCCCATTCATTCGCACTATCAATACCACGTTCAGTCGACCAGCTCATCGAAGGGCTACCTTCCCACTTGACAGTGAACGTCATTCTTTTACCGCAAGCCTCGTGGTAACTGATTAAATCCGGAAAGTCATCTAAGGTATCCGCATTGGACGGAAAATTGTCGAACTTTGTGCCGATTGCATCCCCATGCCACCAGCGTTTACTGTTGATAAGGCCAGTGCTCTGCCACGGGAAATGATTCGTCGCTATCGGACGTCTGCCGGCAGCTGACACTGGCGGCCTGACACGGCGTGGCCATCCGGCACTGTGACGCCCAGCCATTCAGCACAGCTGAAAACCCAATCACGCCCTGCGGTATCACGTCGCCCTGGGAAGTCCACGTGAGACCGGACGTGACGTCACGTCGGTGTAGCGGCGCGTGGACAGACAGCAGCCGCCCTGGCTGTGACGGGAGGCACAGGTACGGGGTCGCAGAGTTGAGGCCTGTCTGTGACAGTGGTGAGAGCGGAGACGATCTGGCGCTGACACAGGGGACAGACGGGGAAGTAACAAAGGTGAAACAGGGAAAAGGCTAGGGGTGGAGGAGATGGAACGAGGGTACACACTGGGGGTGACAAAGGTGAAACGAAACAGACTAGGCGGTGACGGAAGTGAAACAGGGGACAGACAGGGGGTGGCCGAAATGGAACAGGGACATATTGGGGGGTGACAGAGGCGAAACACGGGACATACGGGGGGGGGTGACAAAGGCAAAACATGGGACGGACTGGGGGGTGGCAGAAGTGCGGACGTCAGAGCACGGATGCGACTCGGCGGCCGCTGAGGTTTCTTGTGCGGTCACGAGTCACGTTTTGCGGCCGTCGCCGTGGTACGGCTCGCTGTTGTGTTTACGCCACGCCCGCCAGGTACACGGCTTGCTGCTGTGGAGAATACGGAACGACGGGTTGTCGTCTCGAGTGACAGCGGGGTTTGGAATGTATCGATTACGCGGGCATTCCGTGCGCTGTCAAAAGACTTATGTAACTCGTGACAGGACAAACCATGCGACCTCTGTGCGGTTCTGTCGCCGCTGGAGACGCTGCATGCCGCCAGTCGGGCTGCCAGTGTTCCGCCTAGAGACTGATGACAGCGGCGACCGTGACGGCACAGTTCTGGGCCTGTGACAGACAGCCGGAGCGACCGGCGCGGAGCAGCTCCGGCTGACTGACCGGCAGCCAGGTCTGATCAGCGGCCTCTGCCGGCGCCGCGATCCTGACGGCTCTGATCGCCGGTCAGGTGAGGTTTGGTAGCAGAATACAGGACAACAGCGCCCACTGAAGTCAAGGAGACACTGGGCGCGTACAAAATACTCAACTGGCCCGACTCGCCTCGGAAAAAGCTTTCTTTTCGTGCTACCTGAAGATTTTCGTAACCTTGGACAAGTAAAGACTAGACATATTGGCTGTGGACGAAATTATGTAGCGCGAAATGAGGAAGGTCATGATTCACTGTTCAAACCATGGAAGCATATCGGTTGCTGACGCAAGCAAATGGCCTGCAAGATTCTGGTATGCCGAGCAGTTTGACATTCCAGCACATTTTGTTTGCGAGGTCAACGGCGAAATGTACCGCACTTATCTGTTGTCTCAGCAAATAACGTGTAAAAAATTGTTTCGTGACATCAAAACCAGACGTTACTTACGATGGCTAAGCCTGATTTCCAGAAATTTTCCGTTACCGCGCTACGTGATATCTAAAAACAATGCACAATTGCTTAGCATTCATATAAGCTCATTGCTAATAACCTCGGCTGCATTGCTCCATACGCGTTATTTGTATTATCTGAATGCGCGATTTAGTTTCCACCACCAGCTGCACATACGGTGCCATATACTTAAAAATGAATATCACATTGTGGTTATTAAAACGCGATAATGGCCGCCATGCAGGCGACTACAGCCCATGTCCGCAGACTGCAAGGACTCCAGCAGAATGACCAGTCGGGCGAATCATTTGGCAAGGCTGGTCACACCGTTGCTCTGGGATCCCAAGGTTCCTGATTCAATGTTCGCCGGTTATGTCGAACAACAAGCGCGCAGCAGCGAAACTAGCGGCGTGCAAGGCTCAGATATTGAACATGCTTGTTAGTAATGTACGCGCAATGGAAACTAACGGGTAATGACCTTAAGGCCAAATGTCGCCGGCCGCATCTTCCATATCATTAAAACCCACAACTCGGTGTCTGCTCTACCACACATTCTTCAAAATGGTACATGGTTCTACACACGCATTATCATTCAGTGCCGCTGTGGAACGCTAATTTCAATAACCCATTTCGATATAATAATTACATTACGTAATCAAATTCAAATCAGTCAAATCCGGTACCATAATCAAATGACCGTGTTAAAGCTGTCCTCTTAACGGCGCGCAGTAAGATGTTTCAGGAGTGGAGTAAACGTTCACGCTTCCAGGAGCGCTACTCCTAGGAGCGCTTCTTGCGATAAACGATGAACAACGTTTGTGGCGGAGTTTGGACGCAGCGTAACGCTTGTGACGGCGTTCCGACGCAGCGTAACGCTCGTGACGGCGTGTGAACACAGTGTAACGTTAATGACGGCTTGAGGACACAGCGCGCAGAACAGCAGCCTCCCGGCAGCCGACCGAGAGTCGGTCTTCACTCACCGCGGACTCGGCTACTGCGGCCGGGTCCATTTGCTGCAGGGGCGCCGCGGCCGCCGGCCGCACCAGCACCAGCACCAGCGTCACCAGCACCAGGCGCATCGAGCGCGTTGTCCGGTCGCGGGCCGCCATGCGGTCTGTCCTGCCTCGGCGGCGGCCGGCCGGTGACTGCGGCGGCGGCAGCGGCGGCGGCGGCGGCGGCCGCCCGGGCCAGGCCGCCGCCGCCGGCCGGTGACTCACCCGCGCCGGACGGCACGCAGCGATTCGGCGCCCCGCCGCCGGCGACTCGTGATTCAGCGCGGCACTCCGCCGGGCACTCGGCGTGAATCAGCCACGGCGCCGTGACGCTGGCAGACTGGGTGCCGCGCTCCGACGCCGTGCCGGGTCTCGTCGGTCGCCGACCGTCGCCCGACGAGGCGCAGACGCCGCTCTCTGACGCCCGCCGCCGGAAGCCCTCAGGAGCCGCTACTGCGATCCGCCGCCGCTCCGGGGCATTGTTCCCGACCCTCCGAGCGGAGAGACGCGGCGCGGAATTTCCGGACCGCCCGTACCGAACGCGCAGACGAGAGGAGGCCCGCAGAACGGGCCCGCCCCGACTGGACTGAAGACGGCAGATCTCCCACGGCGACCGGCGGACACGACGAGAAATCGCCATTGCCACGGTTACCGCACACACAGCGTGCAAGTGGCAGGGGAAGGGGCGTCTTCTCTCGCGCGAACGTTCCGAAACACGAATGTTGAATCCACGGCTACCATAGCTTTAGCCCATCCCCGACTGGGGGGGGGCAGTTGATGCCCCCTCCCCTGAGGTTTTTTCTGGAATTGCGAGAGAACGAACAAACACAGTCACGAAACTTTGCGTACCTTTTGCGTCATCAATTTTACACCTCGTGTCAAAATTTTGAGCTCAGTTCAGGTCAGGTGACCTAGGTCAGGTCAAACAGACCTATGTCCATAAAAGTTTAGCGCCCTCTAACTTTTTCGGAAAACAAGATATCTCAATAATACGTTCAGGGATTAGTGATCTTTATAGATGCAACGAATCTGCTATCTCAAATTTTTCGGAATTTTCTGGGTCATTGACCTAAGGTCAAGATCATTTTTAACCCGCACACAGTCGCCCATGTCCGTTTCGAACATGGACGGCTGGGGGGGGGGGCAGTTGGCCGTCCCCCTCTAACTCACGAACGGTTGGTCGCACGATAAAAAAATAAGCATACCGTTGGAAAACTTGTGACGAGTAGAGCTCGAAACTGGTCCCATTTTTAGTTTTAGATAATATGCAACCAATTTACGCCCTATATATGTTTTCTCATAGCCGACTGCATGAGACCGAAAAATGGCCTGAATCTCAAGGGCTGTGACTAAAAACGCATAGGTAAAGGCACCAGCGCGCAAGTAAAGGTCTGCGGATGCCGATACATATCTAATTTCTCAAATTTGTTCAATATATACGCCGAAACGTTGCGTTAAAGACACGGCAATTCTCCCGCCAGCTGTCGATGTGCGCCGCTGCCATAGGCGGTACCAAATTGACGGACACTAATTTTAGCGTTCCTTTATTTTCGCGAAAAAGGCGATCTATGTAAATTTTATTGTTTTTAGTGGCTCTTGTGATGGTTTTTCATGCTTAAGTTTTGGAAAAATTCATTAGTTACAAATCTGCACAATTGGTGGAGCTTTATTCGTGAGAGCCTGTTTATTTCCAAAATATGCTATCTTTTCAAACTTTTTGAGGTTCCTGGTATTACTTACGTCTGTGCAAGCTAGTTCTGCCATTTTCTACCCCTTCTGAGTAATTCATCGTCGATTTTGACGGTGGTACATTTTGGCTCACTACAGTTATTCGTAACCTGACCTCAGGGCAATGGCTGGAAGTCATTGATACTTTGCCTAATGACAGTAACTAGATGTCTGCTTCACTCCACACTAAAAACGTTATGAAATAATCCGTCAATTTCCGAAAAAAAACGACGACATGTGTTAAAAATGGGCTTGACCTTAGGTCAATGACCCAGAAAATTCCAAAAAACCTGAGATGGCTGATTTGTTGCATCTATCACGTTCGCTAATCCCTGAAAGTATTATTGAGATATCTTGTTTTGCGAAAAAGTTAGAGGGCGCTAAACTTTTTTTTGACATAGGTCTGTTTGACCTGACCTAGGTCAAGCACCTGACCTGACCTAAGGTCAACATTTTGACATGAAATGTAAAATTGATGAAGCAAAAGGTACACAAAGTTTCGTGACTCTGTGTTTGTTGGTTCTCTCGCAATCCCAGAAAAGCCTCAGTCGGGGACGGGTTAAGACATGTCGTTTTTTCGGAAATCGACGGAATATTTCATAACATTTTTGGTATGGAATGAAGCAGACATCTAGTTACCGTCATTGGGCAAAGTATCAATGACTTCCAGTCATTGACCTGAGGTCAGATCACGAATAACTGTAGTGAGCCAAAATGTACCACCATCAAAATCAGCGATGAATTACACAGAATGTATAGAAAATGGCAGAACTAGCTTGCACAGACGTAAGTAATACCAGGAACCTCAAAAAGTCTGAAAATGTAGCATATTTTGGTAAATAAACAGGCTCTCACGAATAAAGCTCTGCCAGCTGTGTAGACTGGTAACTAATGCATTTTTCCAAAATTTAAGCATGAGAAACCATTACAAGAGCCACTAAGATCAATAAAATTCAAATGGGTAGGCTTTTTTTCGAAAATTAGGGAACGCTAAAACTAGTTCCCGTCAATTTGTTACTGCATACGGCTGCGGCGCACGCCGACAGCCGGTGCGAGAATCGCCGTGTCCTTAACTCGACGTCTCGGCGTATATATTGAACAAATCTGAGAAATTAGATGTGTATCGGCATTTGCAGACCTTTACTTGTGCGCTGGTGCCTTTACCTATGCGTTATTAGTCACAGCCCTTGAGATTCAGGCCGTTTCTCGGTCCTAGGCAATCGGCTATGAGAAAACATAGATAGGACGTAAATTGCTTACATATTATCTGAAACTAAAAAATGGGACCAGTTTCGAGCTCTACTCGTCACAAGCTTTCCAACGGTGTGCTTTTTTTTACCGTGCAAACAACCGTTCGTGAGTCAGAGGGGGGCAGCCAGCTGCCCCCCCCCCCTGTCGCGCATGATCGAAACCGACGGACGGTCGTGCGGGGGTTAACTCGGCGGGTAACAAACTAACGATTCCTAATCGAGGTGACTTCACTACCTGACCGCTGTCTGCAGTTTCCTGGCTTCATGACGCCACATCGGAGAGTACACGTTAGTCAGCCCACCGTTTATCATGTTCTGTCGCTGTTAAGGTCCAGATGGTCGGACGAACTGAGTCTTAAACCCTCATTGCCGCCCAGTACCTCGTCGGACAGTTAAACGTCAGCAACTCTGTCCCCAGTCCGCCCCGATATTGGGACTTTTGGTTGTGCTCTGCGTCAGTCCTCACTTCCATTGTTTATTTGTTTATGACAACTTCACGAACTGTTCAACAGGGTTCCATAGAACCTTCAACGTCGTCGTCGGTTCTTGGAGCTCGATCATAGATTGCGAGAGCTGATTACAGTATTCCAATACAGTAATATAATACAAAATTGGGAAACATGCGCTTGGTCAAAGGAAACAAGCGGCAGTGCAATTTCATGTATTTGGTAGGCACGTGTTATCTGCTGCTATGCAACGTATTGTGATCTGCAGCAATCGTAACGTTAGTCTAACAAACATGCGGTGTGTCAAAGACCTGTACGAATCCACTGATATGATTTTCTTTCGTAGGTATGATAATATTTTCCGCGTTCGTACCCAGTGTACGTCTCACTTGTGCAGGCAAGTGGGTACAGAAAGTACCTTCAGCCCCTTCTATCTTACTTCCAGGGACCCAAAGAACATCCTGTGTCTGCTGAATCGTGAGCCAACGCCCTTTAAGCCGAAATTTGTTCGAAGAGCTTGATCTCATAACTCATAACTACAAGAGTTAGATCGACCAAAACGGCCCGTTTCTGGGGCCCATGGTTCACGGTTTGGTCCAAAAGGTCCCCTTCTGAAGCAAAAATGGCGTAAATGGACCCATTTCCGGGGACATCAAGGCGAGTAAAAAGGGGCCAAAGAGCCCATTTTTCAGTTGAAGGGAGGGTCACTTTCGGAAGAAAAAGGGCCCTTGTTTCGAACAAGGGCCCTGGTTTTGGGTAAAAGGAGCCTGTTTTGCCCTTGAGTTTTAAAAAGCCTCCTGACAGGAGCCCTTTGCATAGTTCAGGGCCCACGTTAAGCCTCAGGGGCCCTTTGGATAACCCAGTCCTCATAAAACGAAGGGAAAGTCTCTTCCTGCGAAGTCTCTAAATCCATCGTAATATTTCCTTACTAAATTGCAAGCTTGCGGTATTGACGCGTCCTGACTCAACTCGTCCGTTGTACCTTCTTGTCACCCCCAATCGGTTAGTTTCACTCACAGACTAGATAAAAAAGGAAGACTTGTAGAAATATCCATCAACTAAATTTATCATTCTTTTCAGGGCAGCTGTCTTGGACCTGTACTGACTGGCAGTAGCGTAGCCAGGGGACCTCGAGGGCACGTACTCCTCACGAAATTTGTAGAGGGACTTGTTGTCACAATCTGCCCTTACTGAAATTGGAAAAATACGCGATAAGCTATGAAAATCGGTTTATTTAACTTGCACGGACTGTCTTCAAGTTACTCGCGACTCGCGTATCAGGGGTCCTTTGTCTGTACCAGGGACCCAAGGTCCGTGGCGGTGGTGCCTGGAGTCCAATCGACGGCTCCGGTGTCTGTACCAGAGGTCAGATGCTCATCGCGGTAGCGGCCAGGTGTTCGTGTCAGGGACCCGGCACCAATGCTAATAGGCCCTGGTGTCCATGTCGGGACCCAAAAACCCCGCCAGGGCCCGGTGTACGTGGTGCCACGGGCCTGGTGTTCGTGTCAGGTTTGCCGCGTCCGTGATTGTAGCGGCCTGACGCTTATTTTAGGGGCCCGGTGTCCGTGGCAGGAGAGGAATGTTCCTGCCAGGAACAAAGCCCTACGCCAGCTGGATTTACCATTTGTGTCAGGGGCTCGGTGGGCATGTCAGGGACCCGTTGGTTGTTGTACTAGGGGCCAAGATTGCGTGTCAGGATCGCGCTGTTCAGGATCGCGGTGTTCAGGATCGCGCTGTTCAGGATCGCGGTGTTCAGGATCGCGCTGTTCGTTTCAGGGGTCTGGCGCTAGTGCTGTGGACCCGGCGCTTGAGGCGCTAGGGTCACAGTGTTCTTGGCGAGAGCCGTTGCCGTTCCATTGGCCGAACTTTCGTGGAGTTTTGAGTTCGGTGTCCGCGCCAGGGGCCGGGTGTTCGTGTCAGAACCTGGTGTCCGTGCACCTCATCGATCGGGAAGGTAGAGGCTTCGTCTCACCTAGGGTTCGTGTTTGCCAGGGCCCGAAAAGACAAATCATTTGGGATATCCGAGAGCCAAAGATAAGCAGACCACTGAGTGCGCATGTTGTTTATGGTTCTCTCAGCGTTTTCAACAAACAAAAAATGCGCTTTTTATAAGCAAACGCATAATTAATACGAGTATACATCGGGAACGACAAAAATGTAGCTGTCAGCTGGGACCATAAGACCGCATCGCTAAAACCAGACCTTATCCTTTGTTTTCGCGATTTGAAAGCGGTAAGTCTCTGACGATGTTCGAGTTTTTTTTGACGATTTCATGACGATCTTGCCCTTCTTCTTCGTGTTCAGTCTTGACTATGAGTTCTCAGCGGCCACGGTTAAGTGTCGTAGCGGTTCTTATCATGTCCTTGGGGTTTGGTACGTTTTTCGCCATCATCATCATGAAACAATGATAATTATTTTTGTGGTCGAAAGGACTAATCAGGGGCCCTTTGTCTGTATCAGGGGCCCAAAGCCCGTGGCGGCGGTGCCTGGTGCCCATTATACGGTTCCGGTGTCTGTGCCAGGAAAGGACTAAGTAAGACATAAACTAAGATTTTGTCCGTGCAATGCATTTCTGCCTATTTCGGCGCATGACTCCGTAGACAAATTTTCTAGTTAGGGAGGAAGCGCTCGCGGAGATAAAGTGAGTGAGATCCAAGGGGTTTTTCGTTCTTCTGGGGCCCAGTCCGCGGTGGGCGCGGGCCTCAGCGCCGGAAACCAGGGCTGTAGAGACACCGGGCACGGCTGCAGACGGTCTTAGCGACGGCGTACTCGATCCAGTTCAAAAACCTGCCGTTCATACCGACGGCAAGCTTCAGTACAAATGCTTCCGTTGGCCTCTCTGTGTATTTGGCGGTGGACTAGACGGTGAATGGCACTCACGGCGATACATGGGATAAGCTGCGGCGGTATTTCTGCTCGGTGGTATTTCTATGCTGAAGCCGTACTGGCCGCTGGTGGCGACGCCTTTCGAGCGGACAGTCAACTGCGGACTAGACTACCGCGCGGAAGGTGGCGCCACCGTCCGCACCTTACTGGCCCTTACAGTCGAACCAGTACTTGCCTGTCGGTCTCGGGAATGGTTTCCCTTCCTTGTCATCGATCTGGGGCAGAAAAAAACATCAGGCATGAGCAGTCTGCCGCCTTGGTAGCACAGCTGCCAAGGCGTACACAACGCGGTTAACGTCTGTCACAACGTACACAACGCGTACGTTGTGTACGCGCGTGATGAACGTACACAACGTTCAGCACGCGCCACGAACGCAACACATGAGCGCTCAATGAAGCTGCATTCATGCTACGCATAGAAATGCTATAATTCAAAGTTTACAGGGAGTCAGTACTCTCTGTTGTTTGTGGCATCATCATTTTTGGCCTTAGCCTTCACGTCACAGCTTTACGTCCAATTCGAGCCCGTCCACAAGAAGACCATGGCCCACCCCACCGCTGCCGGCATCCGGCTCCTGCTGCTGACCTTGAGGGCGGAGTCATCGACGCGGTAGTATTGCTGACCGCTGAAGAGGTAGGTCTTGCCGTTGCGGTACTGGGTGGCGGCGTCGACGGTGTGCGGCGCGCCAGGCCACTCCGAGAGGTGGCCGGAGCCGCCTCCCGCCGCCGACGCGCCAGTACTTGCCGCCACTGACGAGCAGCAGCGAGCTGTCCGGACCCCACGTGAAGGCGGCCGTCACGGTCCGCTTCACAGTGCCCGGGAACACCTCCGAGATCAGTTTCGGAAAGCCGGACACGACGACGACGTTCCTTTTGTCGTCCAGATACAGCTGCCACACTCTGTCATCCTGGTGGTCAGGTTGCATGTGGTCGTTAGGTTCACGAGATGACAGTGCGGACTGGATCATGGGCTACCCTAGCCGATTATGTAGGGCTATAAGCCGAGTCTGACACGTGATCGAGCAAGTCTCGACAATCCACCCCGCGACTTTACTCGCACTGGTTTGGACCACTTAAAGCAGCATGCTTACATAGTTACTCAGTTCGTTGGTTACAGGAATACATGCATAACATAGCAGGGACCGTTAATTTAGCGGTCCCAGTTTCACTTCGTAAATGGCTCAACCTCAACATTGGGCTAGAATCCATAGACAGCATCCGACGATCAGACAATATCAATCCTTTTCCATGCGACAGCATTCTTTATACGAACTGACAGCGTCTGCGTGGCGAACGGAAGGACTGGATGTTCGGGGACACTATAGGACCATCTGGTCCGCACAGGAACGCTCCAAGCTCTTTACAGCTGGCATCGGTGCCTGAGGACGCTCTTGGCCCCAGCCTCTCACCTTGAAGATGTAGATGCGTCTGCGCTGTTTCAGGTAGACGGCGGCGTCCAGTGGACCGGTTATGCCGGCCCAGTTCTCGGCTATGGGCCGCGGGTATCCGCTCGCCACGCCTTTCCCGGCCAGGCGCCAGTATTGCTGGCCCCGGAACACGTACGTGTCGTCTCCGATGCTCAGCGCCGCGTCCAGTCGTGCGTCGGCACACAGCTGCGGGTCGCTGCTGGACTCCGGCTGGGTGATGTAGCCAAAGCCGAAGGGATTGAAGCGTCGTCGTGGCTGCCGCCTGGGGGGACGGCCCCATACGCCCCACCCGCCGCCCCCCGCCCCCCACCCGCCACCGCGCCTTCGGCCGCCTCCTAAGCCGCGGCGGGGAGCCATCTCCGGGTCTTTCTGTTCTCTCTGGGGCGGCCCAGGGCTGTCTGAGCGGCCGTTCGTCGTACAGCGTTTGAATGGCCTCGACGTCGTCCGGTGTCAGCAGGTTGCGGCTGGACGGGTCGGCCGGCCGCTGGTACCAGGGACTCATCATGGATCGGACGTCCGAGTGCGACAGGCCCAGGCTGTGGCCGAACTCGTGCGTGGACGCCACGTACAGGTTGGAGCCGAGGCGCGAGTTGATGGACCACGGCTCGTCGTCGTCGAAGTGCGCGTCGCCGCCGTAGATGGGGAAGAAGGCGTGCGCCAGCGTGCCGCCGCGGCCGTCGAACGGGTCCTGGTCCCCGTGGTAGCCGGCCGCGAACCTGGACACCGCACGGAAACCAAGAATATCTCGGAAAAAAACGAAACAGGAAACCTGCATTTCCGGGCGATTCCACTTCACAGGATGAGGCTCATCAGGATCGCAGGAAAGACATGCTTGGACTACGAGGAGCTTCAGTTAACAATGTGTACGAGGGTATTGCGCACATTAATAACCAACATAACAAATTAAATATTAATATAATGATTAATAATGATGGTGTGCACTCGCACATATTCACGGTATGCATGATGCAGTAGAATCTGTCAGGAGTGACCCGGAAGGCTTCGACCCTTCAAGGCTTTGAGTTCGACGGCCCTGCCTGGGCCATTCGAATCCTCGCTGGTGCCACCACAAGCAGACGTGCTTATCGTGAAATGAAAATGAATGCTTACAAGCATGTTGCATTAAAGCACATGTTTGATGTCATGATGTCACTTTCTGTGTCATAGTGGCATTTTTACTCTGTCATGTTTCCGAAGTAGTTCTGACTTACTTGATTCGAATGTGGGCATTTTCCTCCTTAGGGACTTTTCTGAAGTCAATGAAGGCTTCTCTGGACCACGTATTCAGTGCATCCTCCAGGACATTATTGACGTATTTTTGATCGTTCACAGAGGTAGGTCCATTCTCCACAGAGTAAGTCAGGTTACGAGTGGTCCATCGTGTTCCTGGAGAGAAAAATCATTAGCAGTAAGAGGGGTGCGTTTATGTATTGAACGCAAGGATGTATTTACGTCTTCGACTCAATAAACTCAAAAATCATTGGAATTAATGCGCGCTAAGAGGAAAATATTCAGAGAGGAGCGTGCCTTCTGGTACTTCTAAAAATACAAATATACTCTTAGATTCCGTGTCCCTGTTTCTGGTGTAAGCATTGCCTTAAATGAGAGTTTCTGAAGGCATATCACGGCTATGTTTACATTTGTCCCAGCTTTTCACAACGAACGTTGCCAGTTTGTGACCTGTGACTCTCAGAGATAACACTAACACTAGAAACGGAAACGATCCGCATCGTGTAAAACGCTGTCTGTTCCTGCAGGCTTTCTTGGCGATCACGGGCCGTAGAGTGGCTCTGAACGCATTGATCTGCATACCAATAAAAATTCTTACCAATTTCCGTTACTAACGCCTTACTTGGCAATGTATTCTATGGGAAAACCAGCCCAAAACAAAGATAAAACCAACAAAAAAGAAAAAAATGTCCGGTGCGGAACTATGCAAATCCTAGAGCAACAACAATGAAAAAGTGAAGAAAGACTAACGAAAAGCTGAAAGAAAAATGCAAATGTAGAGGGATAACAAGGTGACGCGAAAGAGGTACTTACCCAAAACTGCGGTATAGATGAACAACACGAATATACAAATAATTCAAAACAAAAGTAAAACTCGCATTTCCGTTTATACAGCAGACACAGAGAAAATCTAAGCAGAATTAGGATAAAAGATGGATAAAATTCATTGTTCCCTCAGTTTCAACATCGGTCTGACACAAGCAGCGTTGAGGACGTACTGTATTTTGATATTCCGCGGGTCGTTGTTGGATTGTACAACTCGAGACGGTCTCCAAGAAACCGGTCTTTTCAGAGTCTGTATGCAGTCCAACCACCGTCCAGCGTCACGCCAACGTCACCGTCTTACACGTCCTTGACTGCTGGCGGTCGCCGTTCACTTATCAACGGGCTGCGACGTCCAGGTAATTGGTATGAGGTGAGAAACTGCCCATCATTCCTTAACCCGCGCCCGAGCGTGGGTCGCCGCTATGCACGCTCGACTGGGGGGGGGGGGCGTGACGGACGACAGTTGACCGCCCCCCACTCTAACTCACGAATGGTTGGTCGCACTGTAAAAATAAGCAAACCGCTGATGGGCTCGTGACGAGTAGAGCTCGAAACTGGTCTCATTTTTAGTTGAGGATAATATGTAGGCCATATGCCCCCTACATATGTTTTCTTATGGCCGACTGCATGAGACCGAGAACCGGCCTGAATCTCAAGGACTGCGAATAATCAAGTCCAGAGAAAGGCACCAGCGGACGGGTAAAAGACCACAGATGCCGATACACGCCTAATTTCCCTGATGCCTTAAATATCTACACGGAAACGTTTGGTTAAAGACACGGTGATTTTCGCAGCGCTGCAAGGCGGGCGCCGCCGGCGAAAGCGGTATAAAATTAACGAAAACTAATTTTGGCGTTCTCTTATTTTCTCAAAATATGCTATTCCAAGTACTGTTTCTTTTTTTGAGCTTCATAGTATTAGTCAACAACTGTCAGGGCCAGTTCTATCAGTTTCAACCCGATCTGAGTCATCATTCATCGCTGATTATGACGCTAGCGCATTTTGACTCATAACAGTTATTCGCGACCTGACCTAATGTCAGTGGCCAGAGGTCATCGAAACTTTTCCCATTGACGGAAACTGGATATCTGGACCTTCCCACACTCAATTTGTTTCAAAAATTCGTCAATTTCCAAAAAAAACGACGGTTTATGTTGAAAACGCGTTTGACCTTCGGTCAATGACCCGGACAATTCCGAAAAATCTGAGATGGCATATTTGTTGCATTTATCAAAATCTCCAGTCATTGAAAGTTTTATTGTAATATCATGATTTGCAAGAAAGTTAAAGAGCGCTAAACGTTTTTGAACATAGGTCTTTTTGATCTGACCTAGGTTAGACACCTTACCTGACCTGAGGTCAAAAATTGGATGTAAGGTGTAAAAATGATCAATCAAAAGTTACACAAAGTTTCCTGGCGCAGCATTTGTTCGTTCTTTCGCAATCTCGGATATATCTCAGGGGGACGTTCAACCGCTCCTCTCCCCAGTCGTGGGCGGGTTAAACAAAACTATCTGCACATCTCAAAGCAAAGGTCTTCAACTAACCTGGCTAGGCACGAACACTGGTGGCAGATCAGAACGTTTCGTGTGGTTTCGGCATTCATCCCTCACCTGCCTGACCTAAGTAAGCTGACGAGTGCCATAGTGAACGATGACGCTTCCATAATCATGACCCGTCTTAGAATTCCGTCCAAAATTTTCTCACATCCTGGCACAAATGGTACGATGCTTTCCTGCGCTCGACATCTTTTGGATCAGGATCTGGATCACAGTGATCACAGTGAACACGGATCGGCATGAAAATCACGGCTATTTTTTAAATGTGATCCAAACAAAATGTGATCCACGCAAGCTTGTTGAAAACTGATCCGAATCAAACGTGACTCACACCACGTTATGAAAAATTACTCCAGATCAGACATTGATTCGCAAGCTCTTCGTTGCTCCGCAGCATTCATTTACTCAGAAGACGAACTGTATATCAATATAATCACAAATTACATCTACTGTAACACATACGCACACACACACACACAAATATATATATATATATATTCCTGGGTCTGGATGGTAGGTCAGCGGGATCGTTGTCTGCGGGGGGGAGGATGTAAGACGCTGTCCGCGGATTCGGAGTGTGTACTTCAGCGGCTGGGTATGGATGGTAAATCTTCGACCTGGAGGGGGTTGAAGACCATGGCCGTAGGTTGCATTCGGAGTTCCAGCAACTTTAAGGTCTGGTTGAGTAGAAAAATCCATGTCTTTTTGGGGGAGGGCAAATGACTATTTGCCCCCCTAATTCGTAATCGCGGTTGGGGGAAGTCATGGTCGAGATGCCCCTTGGATCCACCAGTACAAACAGGTCGAGAGAGGTGCGCAGACCGCGACAAGATACTGGGCAGCCCCATGAAGGTGGCTACAAAGGCGCGTCCACAGGGTTTGGGGTCCATACCCCTCTTGTGATCCGAAAATGTTTCCCTCCAAAACCCGAAAATACAATAATCCTGCATTTCCTAAATGTCCAAGCAAGGTCGCCGAAATCAGGAGGATTTCAGGGTATAAAAAGGGTGCATTCTCCCCCTTCAGAATCCATTTTAGCATGCCAACCAGGGAGCAAATTCCTGCAGTGGCAGGTAAATCCCCCCATGGAGAAGGGCGCAGCGAGGTCACCTGGCTCCTAAGAGCCGTGAGTGAGGTCAGCGGCGAGCCACGTCCTCTAAATGAATTGGCCAAAATCTGAAAGACATTTACCCGCAAAATAAATAAGAGGTCCTCGTTCCAAGGGTGTCGCCAGGATTCTCGGCCTGGGGCTGCCTGCGAGACTTGGGGCGCTGATTACATGGTGAATGGGAAAAAATGGTGTTTTACATTAGTTTCCGCGACCAGTGAACGAAGGGGGTGGGCGGGCTCCGATAGGGGGGGGGGGCTAAGGGCTGCAGCCCTTTCAAGCAGGCTCCGGAGACATACATTGCTGAATCACTCAAGGTGTTCCCTCGGCAGCCGAAATCCCCCGTCATTATCGCTTCAAATGGATCCCAGAAACATGGCTTGAGATGGTGGATCCAGACCCTCCAATATTCAGGGATTTTAACATAAGGCCTATCGTAATGAGTGGAAATAAACGGTCTGAAATCCTATGAGAATCCCTCAAGAATTTCCGGAAATCTCCAGCTAAGTCCAGAAACGTGCAAAACAATGGAGCAACCATCAGCACACCGCTGGTTAGCCCTGCCCCGACTATGCTAATGGTGCAATAAGGCCCGGCAAATGGTGGCGCAAAAAAAGGCAATGGCTCTGCCATAATAAAACTAGCCGCTGATAAAAACGCGCGAACGCATCATCTCTTTTCTGGTCAAAGGGGACCCGTAATTCCACGAAGGAGGCACTGTATATAAACAATTTTGCTTCACGGCATTGATAGTACAGTTATACACGAGTAGCACAAAACAAAAACCCATTTCACACCTGCACTGAAACTTCACGGACCTACCATGCGTCTGTGCCGCTGACAGAGAGGAAGAAGAAGAGGTCAAACCCGCAGCCATGCTGCCTCTATCACAAAATATCCTTTATCTGCCAATCATCTGCCTCAGGAAATAATGGGGGTGGTGCAGTTCAGCAGGATGGCACCCATTGGGCAGCCTCCCCTTCCTTTTGGGTCCGGCCAGCATTTCTTGCCACTTTTCTAGCCTCTTCATCAAGTTGGAAAATAACGCTACCGAAATCACTCATATCTTCTATTCGTGTCAAAGTTTCGTCACACGAAACTTCGACACGAAGGCAAATAATGGGAAAAGCGAAATGAAGAAGACTTAATGACGAGGAATCACTCGATGAAATGGAATGAAAGTCATGATCTGTAGCTCAACTGAAATAACTGAAAGGTCGTGAAAAGTCTCTGTCGCTGACAGTTTTACCCAAAATATATACGTGCCTGTACTACCTTATGGTATATGGTATATGATGTGCTATATGATACAAAATGCATGATAAATGGCAAAATTTGTGTTACACTATGTATGGACACGGATGACGGACACTTACATACCATGCATATGTATATAAATGCATTGGGTTGAATATGGCTTACAATAAGATAGGTTTCATTTTCTAATACATAACAAGAGCAGTCAGAGCTTCGGGTGTTCGTCCGCAGCAGTTTTGGTTACTGGCTTCTGCATTTGAACGCTAATTGCCCTTTGATGTTTATCAACCAATTACGGCACACTAGTGGCAATAATTGCTTATAGTCTGTGCGATACACAGATCGACATAAGCTGGCGCCCAGGGGCTATTTCGCCAAAAATAAATGGAACCAATGGCATCTTGATTATTCAGTAACATAAAGTTAGTCCCGTGATAATTCAAGAATTGTGTAAGTGCTCCGAGGGCAGCTGTCTCTATCGACCTACCCAAACATGGGTACCTACCACCAGTCTACTACCTAGCTACGCAGCAGACGGTGGTGGGGATCTGATATCAGTAAAATAGGGTCACATGCTTCATGAACGTCGTGAACCTCACCATTCCTTAGTGGCGTATGGTAGGTGCTGATAGGTGCGCTTTAAATAGCTGGAACGTGGAAGTTTGAACCTTGTGGGACTTTCAAAGAGATCTGTCTTCTGGCTTACCTGGCAACCTCAGATGAATGCAATTTGGTTTGGTGGATGACTACCTGGAGGTAGTCTTCAGACGCATATTGCCGTGTCATTTTCTTATCCTGCTTGACATACATCATTTCAGAGCAATGAATCAGATGGACCGCGTAATTACTCCTAATCGGAATCAGGACTTTAATGCTTTGATCCGTATCAGTATTTGAATCATGGCTGTTTTTCAGATTTCATCTGAATCAAATATGATTCACTGCTGCATTTTCAAAACTGATCCTGATCTTATGCAATTCACCCCCCCCCCAAAAAAAAACATGTGACTCTTGATTCGGAGCACATCTGGATCAAAATCAGGCTCAAGCCTGCTCTTCATCAGTCGCAGGACAGATCACAACATGCGTCATCACACGAAGAGCAATGGCATCGCTACGAACTTAACGTTAACCCGAACGCAAACAGCAGATTGCTTCCCCAAAAACTAAATCAGAACTAGCGGAAAACCATTTTGCCATTACCAGCCATGGTATCGACTTATTTATTCGTAGTTTGTGAACCCCGTAATGGGGTGGTCTTGCATTGGCTTAGCGAAACAGGAAACGCTTATTTAGTTTTACTTTCTACTGCACGGCGTCTACCTGGCGCTGATACTGGTGACACGTCAACACCACATGTGAGGGACGAACGTATGAAAAATATGGTAACGTGGGATAAAACGCACCAAAAAAACTCTCAATTGCTAATGTGCCATAACCTATCATTGAACGAGTTTCATGTAAATTTCAGACGAAAGGTGGTTCAGTTTTCCCAGGATGGTGAATTCGCTGGATCATTGCCTTTACTTTAAAAAATATGAAAGTCATGTGTTTGCGAGACATTACACAACAGGCGTCTTACCCCTACCCAGGTGTGAGATGCCCTCCGTTGCGGTATAAGATGTCTTCTGCCTAAGACCAACTCCGAAATTTAATAAGACGTAAAACGTGCAAATGCGCGGTAGGCTGACGCACCGTGAACAGGGGAAGAACGCCGATTATTTTGATAAAACAATGCCTCGTGGCGGTAAACATCCTTTAAAAACACCTGCAAAAGAATACTTTTAGAGCGGCGTTTTATAACCACATTGGCTGAAAGAGAGAAACGCACGCCGACGGCAAACAACACAGCACTTTTCAGTAAGACGCCATACACAGCTTAAAACAATCGTCTGCTTCGTTACTGAGAAAATAAAAATCATGAAGGTTACGCAGTTTTGCCGTCAGGGCGAAATGCACCAAACCCACTTTACCCGACGTTAACGGGATATTTCCGGATTTGGTCGTCGCTTCGGGAAGAGTATTTTCCGGAAAGTCGGAAACCTTTACCAGTTTTCGCTTTTCAAAAGGCTTGCATCGGGAAAGCTTCCCAGAAAAACGTCTTTCGTGCAACGTCTCTAGAAATCTTTCAATGAAACCTTTCATAAATGTCTCCAAACGCGGGATTTTCGGAAAAAAATTGGAGTCCGGCAAAGTTGGGATAGTTTTGAAGCGTGCGATGTCGAATCTGCTCGCAGGTGCAACTTCATGAAGTCGCAGGGCAATCCTTCATAAGGGCATGATGAAAGCGCAACTGGAAGGGGGGTATTGCCACCATTAGCTCTCGTCAGACTTTTGTCTCAGTGATATGTTTGGTCAGATATCTGAAACCCGTTGCTCACCACTTATCCTCTTACTGTTATACCGGGTCCAAAACTGAAAGGTTTGGCGTTGTATAACGCAAGCAGTCGAACTGCACTGTAATGAAACAGTGCTACTTGCATCGACATTAACACAAATGCATAAAATGTATCGGGCTCAGCGGTTACATGATGTGTTACATTGTTTTGCAAGCTTGGCCGACGATATTGTGGATGCAAAATACGGAAAGGCGGTCACTGGAAACAAATGTGAAATACTGGCTGCCTGCCTGCGTAATCCAGCATTTAAAACCCGTGAGTTCAAAAGTCATGACCGTGATTATTCCCCCCCCCCCTGCCGAACAAAACATACCACAGATGACTCCCTTTCTCAGCCTTCGAAGCAGATGGACCATTTACAATAGGAACATAACGGAATGTTATTATACAACTTTTTTAGATGCTTACATGTGAGTGTGACAGTTTTCATGCAACTAATTCCAAACGTGTCAGTCGTGTTATCCTGCCTATTGCACTTGTAGAAAAATTCGCCATGATAAGGCAAAACAAACTTGAAACTCCCTGAAAAACTCAGTCGATATTAAAGTTAAATTAACCAAACTTCTCCTGTTTTACTAAGCTAATAAAAAACAACCCATTACTGGGTCAGCAGACCACAAAAAACTAATTCGGTGCTGCAGCCGGTTATTGTATCATGGTTTTCGGCTACGTATGAATTGGTTTTGTGGGAGTGATCAGCTGTTGGCGTTCGGACGACCCTCAGCGTTCAGCGGGTCGAGCCGCCAGTCGTGCGGCAGTCCTCGTAGGGGCCGGGCGCAGCTCGCTCCGCTCCTTGGGTCGATAGGGTCGACACAAACACTTAGTCTTTTGTCCACACTTCGACTTTGCGCTTCCTGATAGTTTTTTTTTTTACACTTCCACGTTTATTCTCTGCGATCCACACACTTTTAAGGTAGGCCTACTCTCCACTTCAAGTTTTCTTTTCCGAGCTGTTCCCTGACTTCTGTCATGGGCAAGCGAGGTAAACGAAAGAAAAACGACACTGACTCTATAGGCTCGAACTCGGACTCTGATGTCAGCCCCTCTGCAGACATCGACATTGGTGTTTGCAGAGCTGTAACGGACAGGACGATTCACAAACAGAAAGATGACCCCGGCTTGAACCCGGAACAGATCTCGACACACGAACACACTTCGTCTGACACGATATCGGATACTGGCCTTCGCACGAACACTGACACTGCTCAGGACCGCACCATTTTCAAACACGCTGACTCTTCACGTTCTCGTGACCTTGACCTGCCCTTGACTGCGCTCCGGCCCCACGGCCCTGGCAGCGTGCCAGGCCGGAAGGGTCGAAGGGCTTATCCGGACTCGTACAAGCAACCAGGGCAAACGACATGTGCGCTGTGGCAGAGGATACCGTCGGGGCAACACGCAGTCAGATGCACGGGACGCCATGCCCGGTTCGAGAGCCCTACCTGGACCCACTTGGGTCCTACGTAGTAGTGAAACCTACCGACTCGAATACAAACTTTCAGAAAATCAACGTCTGGGCACCTCCAAAACAGATAGGACCAATCTGCGATCCAAACATTCGGCTCCACACTCAAGCACCTCGCGATGGCTCTCTCGTCATCAAAACAAACAACCGCCATCAAACCAAAATGCTTCTCAAACAGCCAACTTTCTGTACTAAGGCAGTGACGGTCACCCTTCACCCGACTCGAAACTCGTGCAAGGGCACTGTGTTCGCACCTGAACTCCGCTTCACGTCTGAAGCGGAGATTCAACACGAGCTGAGGGACGAGCTGGTCA
This sequence comes from Capitulum mitella, assembly GCA_030062745.1. Lineage (NCBI taxonomy): Eukaryota > Metazoa > Arthropoda > Thecostraca > Pollicipedomorpha > Pollicipedidae > Capitulum > Capitulum mitella. Next base: position 16,947,872 of record CP099849.1, read on the forward strand.
GCCACGTCCGTCGACTGACCACCTTCAGGGAGGGACAGCGTCAGGACACCAGTCTTCTTGTCCTCACGTTCGAAACTCCAAGTCTCCCTCCCAAGCTCCATGCCGACTACCTCTGCTTCGAAGTGCGCCCATTTATCCCCAACCCTCTGCGCTGTTTCACCTGCCAGAGATTTGGTCATGGATCCCGTCACTGCAGACAAGCTGCTCGTTGCGCTCGCTGCGGTGATGCTGCGCATGAGGGCTCCCTGTGCTCCAAACCTGCTAGGTGCATCTCTTGCGAGTCTTCCGATCACACCACAAATTCGAAGAACTGTCCTGTCTGGCTGACAGAAAGGCGTACTTGTGAGCTTAAGGCAAAAATGAACATTTCATATCCCGAAGCACGTCAGGTACAATCACAGAAACCAACCTCAAAAGACCTATGTTCAAGTCACATCACAAAGCACCACCTCTTCGTCTTCCCAGACTGATGACATCCCACAGCTTCCTCCACTTCAGCTCTTGAAGCCTCTTTGTCACGAACCTAGTTCTGTCCGTTCTCAGTCCAGAGAGAACCACACAGTGACTGAACCACAAAGGCAGGGGCAAAACAACATGTGAGAGGGGCATCGGCAACTGCCCTCGCAACTCCTGGGCAGTCTGTCCCCAGGAGAGCACCGCAGCCTACACTCCGGTCATATTCACCCGCACATCACCCTGGTGCTGAGGCTCCACCGTGTACTCCGCATAAGGACAACCAACCTCCATCGCCCAGACCCGGTCCCAATCGACCCCGGGGCCGCTCATCCAGCCATGGTAGGACGCAGCAGGGGTCACAGGCCCTTTCAGGGATTCAGAGCATCTTTAGCTAGATCACATTCAATGCCACTACTTTCCCAGAGCCAAGGTTTCTGCCCTCGGCTCTACACAACATTATTAATGACTATTCTTCAGTGGAACTGTCGTGGTTTAATTAGCAAATGGGCCGAAATCAAACTTTTACTGATGTTTCGTTCCTCTAATATCATATGTTTACAGGAGACACATTTCCTAACAGACGACCCGTACGACTTCAGCCTACCCGGAAACTCCATGTTCACAAAATGTGATGACGTTCACAGACGCCACGGTGGAGTTGCCATATACATTTCCAACAAAATACCTCACTGAGAGCTATTGGTTCAAACAGAACTACAAGCGATCGCCTGCACGGCTCTCATTTCAAACCGCCGTATCAGTGTATGTTCACTATATCTCCCTCCAGGCGTACCCATTTCTCTTCAAGGTCTACAAAACCTCACTGATCAGCTCCCACCGCCATTCATACTGTGTTCGGACGCCAACAGCAAACATTTTTTATGGGGTTTATGTTTATCCAGCTGTCCCCGTTTCATTCTCAAGCACTCTGCACGTGATCCATTTTGTGACAGAGAACTGGACCTCCCAGATATAAAAAGATGTCTCGCGTATTGACTGGTTGTAAACGCATTTCTTTTGCTGTATAGGCTGTTAAATTGTGGTAATCATTACATTTCTGTTTTATTTCTATCCTGTTATATCAAAATGATACTGCAGGATTTTCATGTCAAAAGTACGTCAATCTAGTTACACCGCATCAGGGTACTAGATCGTAGTGTGGCCAGAGGGGTCAGAGGGTTTCTAGGACCCCCCGAAATTTTTCGGCCCACGAAGGAGTCCCCTGGCATTGGCTTAAAGAGGTCCCTGGCCGGGAAAGACAAACCCACTCGTCCGTAAAGGGTCTCCAGACCCCAGGCAAAGACCCCTCTGGCAGATAGAGGGATGCCCCCTGACCAGGAAAGGTAAGTGTCTGTCATGTCTGTGTCTCCCGGCATGTACCTACTAAAAGGCCAGTACCGGAAAGGATGCTCCTCTGCAAAGGAGCCGCCAGCCAGGAAAGGTCCTTCTGCCATGGGTGTTGCAGGTGTGTCGTGCCGGGATCCCCAGTGACGTAGCGTAAGCCAAGGGACCGTAGGATCTTACCACCTCCTTGGCAGGGGAAAGGAATCCCCTGGATCGGGTCCCTGGCATGTCCCAAAGGGCCTCAATATCCAAAGACTAGCAGAAAGGCCCCGTCTTGAATTGATCTAGAGTGCCCATTGGAGTTTTTGTGGGCCCTCAGCTCTCTGAGTGGGCCTTGATCAGCGACGGCGGAAAAGGGGGGGGGGGCAGGAGGGGCGGCCGCCCTCCAGCCGTCAGGCTGGGGGGCAAAACTATGTTTTTGCCCCCCAGAGATTTCGTTCACTGCACCAAGCAAAATCGTGAAAAATCAGTCTTACGCTATTAAAAAAAAGAAAAAATCGATGTACGAACCGAAAGAAAACGTACTCCGAATATACAAGAAGGCTTTGTGCTATGAAGAGAGGCCTGTGGTCTGAATGAGCTTTTAGAGGCCCCTGCTAGCTTGTAGGGGAATTCACAGCTTGTTTCAAGAGGGCCCCCTGTAAACCCATAAAGGACCCCTGCCAGCCTCTGAAGGGTCTGGAAATAGGGCCCTGCCCCTGCCTCCAGAGGTCGGCATGGGCCCTTAACAGACAGACAGAATGCCCTCTACAGATAGGCAGTGGCCCCCTGGCCAAAAAGTACCCCTAAACGATCGTTAAGGAGCCCCTGCTTTCCTGTACAGATGCCCCTGCCGATCTGTAAAAGGTACCCGCCAGATCGTCATGAACGTCTTTACAGGTGAGCATGGGCCCGTTTACACTTCAGCAAGGTACCTTTACAAACCGACAGTAATTTTAACCACATGGGGTCCCACTCATTACGAGGGCCAAGCGCGGATCCAAAGGGGGACCAGTTAGGGTGGCCGCCCCGTCCTCCCTGAGGACTGAGAAGGGGCCCCTGTCAGACTTAAAAGGAGGCCCGAAGGGGCCCCGTATGAGCTTCACGGGGTCTCTATAAAAACCTGACATGCTCTTGATGCAGTCAGAGAGGCCTCCTGGAGGGCTAGATGACCTCTAAGACACATAGAGGGTCCCTGAAGCTCCCAAAGGGCCTCTGAGACCACGACAGGGTCCCAATACGGCAGACTGTTCCCGAGACCGCCAGATGGCTCATAGGGCCCCTGGGACGGCCAAGATGAGGACTGAGTCCCTAGGGGGCCCCTGTGAGTGAAAAGCTGAAGGTTCTTGATGTAGTCAGAGGGCCTCCGGGAAGGTTAATGAGACCCTGACACAGTAAGATGGCCCCTAAGATAGAAAGAAGGGTCCTTTGAAACTCTTCGAGGGCCCCTGAGACTGCAAGGGGCCCAAACACGGCAAAGGGGTCCATGAGACCGCTAACGTTGCCAGAGAGGCACCTGAGACGGACACAAACAGGACAAGTCCAGGGAAGTAGCCAAAGGGGGCCATGGGACCATGCCCCCCCCCTTCCTGAGACAAGAGGTCTACACTAGATATATGGCAATGTCGCACGAAAACGGAACAGTGATCATACAGATGATGCAAAAGCTAAACATTATATGTTTTCCTGTACGTTGAATATGAGGCAAATTTCATAAAATTGCTGTTTTTCCTTTAAATTTCGTCGCATGCCAGTGGCATATGACAAAACTTGACATTTGGCTTCCCCTGAGAAAAATCCTGGCTACGTGCCTAACCAAGTCCCAACAAAGAAGAGACAGTTAACAGATAGCCAAAGATAGAAACATTTTTAAGGAAGAAAACGTTGAAAGGAAAGGAAAGAAACGGATAAGTGACGGCATTCTGGACGCACTTTGTATCTTGAAAGCTCACTTCAAATAGACATGGAACTTGAAATCCTTGTTTTCTTTAAAATAGCTTTACAATCGTTCGACTTGTCTCCTGAATGCGGCTGACGGAAAGAACGCAATTGTTTTATGAGTTCTTCACGTGCCCCGCTCAAACCCCTTCCCCCTTCCCAAATCCTCAATCATTAAGATAGGACATCACTCCATAATATACCCCCAATTTATCGATAAAATTATCAAAAATCAATAAACAGGGTAAATTCCCAGCCCCCATCAATGCGAAGTCCGCTGTAGTTTTTAACAAACAATGCATACGTAGCGATCTGCTTCTTAGATTTAATAATAATAATACGCATATATATGTATATATATATATATATATATATATATATATATATATATATATATATATATATATATGAAAAGAGACCAAGTATCTTCCATAAATCGTCTTTTTATATCAGCTGCCGTCGGTCGAAACTAAGTGCCTTAAGTCCGTTGAGAAGCTCACATTTGGGGGAAGGTTAAATTGTGAGGTCCCTTCGATCTGCCCCCTCAGCGTTGGGGCCCCCTCATCCTCAAAGGACCTCTGAAAAAAAATCCTGGCTGCGCCATTGCTACTAGGCAAAGGGCATAACGTTTTTTTATTTTATTATATTCCGTATTATATTTACCTAATATAATGGATTTTTTTATTCCATTAGGTTTATATATTAGGTTTCTAAATCAGGTTTACCCTTAATATTTGGTATAATACTAGAAATGTACCGGACCACCGCTTTGCCGGTGCAACTCATAGTTTCATTTAGACTTTGGTATCTCTGCTTTTAAGGGAAGATAACGGAGATACTTCGATTATGGCGGACTTTTTAGCCGCGATATATTTGATGCGGACGAATGATTGACGCAGTGCATGGCAAATACGACCGCATACTGGCAATCTTTGTTTCTTTTTGGTCCTGGCGACATCAGTGTTATGCGTACCATAGTCCCCGGCGGGTTTCTGACAACACGCCTGTTTGTTTTGATTTGATGGAAGGATCTGCTTAGTTCTCGCAGATCCTTCTATTCTTATGCAGGATCCGTGAACATGGGGCTGACCTTAGCATAGGTCAATGATCCGGGAGATTCTAAAAAAAATCTGAAATGGCAGATTGGATGCGTCCATCATGACATCTAATGCCTGCAAGTGTTATTCTGATGTCATATTTTCAAAAAAAGTTGCAGGGCGCTAAACGTTTTTGGACACAGGTCTACTTGACCTGACGTAGGTCAGACACCTGACTTGACCTGAGGTCTAAACCTTGACAAAAGGTGTAAAAGTAATCAAGCAAAATGTGCGCGAAGTTTCGTGGCGCTGCGTTCGTTTGCTCTCTCGCAATCTTGGAAAAACCTCAGCGTGGACGGTCAACTGCCCCCCCCCCCCAGTCGGGGTGGGTTAATGCCATGATATATGCGCCTCCTAAATCCTAATAATCAATAAATATTCAACACAAACTCGCCTCTACCTCACATTTTGTTGTTGGCAGGGGCGTAGGAGCATCCAAAAAAGTGGGGGGAGGGGCGCGGGCCAGAGACGTTTTTACCCATAGGGTTAATGTTAGATTTCCCCAAAAAAGGAAAGTATGGCCCCGTCTCTCTCTCCCCCCCCCCCCGTTCCTTTGCCAGTGGTTGTTTGCTAGGGTACTGAGGCAGACTTGAAATCCTAGAAGGATCTTGTCGTAAACACGCTGTCAGACACCAGTTAACGCATAAATAACAAACTGAGGGGTGCTACATAGCAGGAGAGCTCGTCCTTTGGGCTCAGATTAGAAAAATGAAAGCAAATCGTGGAATATCTCGAGCGCAGTAAAAGACTGTGATTGAAAAAGCTGATTGAGCTGAAAAAGTCTGGAAGAGCGTTGTAAATCAGTGCGGCAAAATAATGCTCAACATGCGAAAATTTCATCTAAAGGATCCTTATTGTCGTCTTGGCAGCATGCCATGTACCTGCAGTTATATTGCACTATCAAGGGAATGCAGAAAGAAATGCACAGTTGGGTTAATCACTACCGAAGTCCGCAAAAATGCGCCGCATGTACAATCCCAAAGCGATACCTCATGTGGGATTGGTCCCGCAACCTTACGCTTCGCAGTCAGAACACTAACCGACTGCGCTAAAGCGTTCGGTCAGCTATCTGGCAAACCTCCGAAAACCGGAAAATCCGATGCAGACATATTTTCATCCGATACGCCATAGGAGTTTCGCCCATGTGACGAAAAAACGTTAATGAGGTCGCTAAAAGACAATGAAACGAACTATCATACGGTGAAAAATTTAATCCAATCTGTTTATGAAGAGCTGAGTGCCTGTGCTGCCAGCTAACTTCGGCTGGGGCTAACATAGTACACGTGAAGTTTGAATACCTGGTGGCACAATGGTTTAACACAGTAAAAGTTTACTGTACTGAATGACCTCACCAAAGTTGGAATGCGTTTGTTTTGTGCACCCCATTACAAAACTATCCTTCGTTGCCTTGATTGGCACCTCTTGTGGCTTGAAACCTTGTGTTTGATCAGGATCCCTTTAGATCCCAGACCTTAAGCCTATATTTCGTCGGAGACCCTTTCCGATCTTAGATCTCGTCAGGTCTCAGATCCTAGGCCTATAATATGTCGAAAAATCGCTTCAGATCCGGGATCCCTTGGCATCTTCAGATTCTGGGTCCTTTTAAAAAAATCGCCAAAAACCTTCGGACCTTAGATCCTATAGTAACATTTTGTCGATGGATCCCTTCAAATCCTACATTCTATGGGGGCAAATTTTCGAAAGATCCTTCGGGATCCTGGTTTCTCTCGTGAGATCCAGCAACATGTCTGCTCCTTGGTTTGCATCAGTCACTAAGCCATTCGTTAGTTTTTCTTTAGTATTTTGTTGCTGCCATAGTTTTTTCTTAGTCTCAAAATGGCCTTGTTAGCTTTTTTTGCTATCTTTACCTTTGTTCTGGGTTAGTCTTGCCAATAAGGCGAATTGGCTACTAAGGCATTACTAAGAAAGGTTTTCAAAGTTTCTACCAGTGTGTGCTGAAAAGTTTCATAGTTCACATTCCCTTAAAAGTTTTAAACGTATTTCTTTGAGAAAAAAACGAAACGTTTCTTCGGAGCATTTCCGGGAACTGAAAACAATGATCCATAATGGTTCCATCCAAACCTTGTTGAACCCGACGCAGACATCGTTGCGTGGCACCTGTATGCATGCATCTATATACTGCTTTGGGTTTTCCTGTATAGCCTGCATCAGGTGAGCCACCAGTGAAAGGCTGGGGAACCTGCATAATCCTCCTCTCTCCTTGGGGTTTTTCATCTACTCTGTACAGCCTGCTTAAGGGCTTGTCACTCTCTATAGAGAATTTCTAAACGTGTTAACACGTTTAGACATTCTCCGTTTACTAACAGACAATAATTCCCCTTTTACCAATAGTCAATAGGCATTTTCCTTTTACCCTCAACAGGGCCAAAATGGCGTGAGGTGCCGCCCAAAAAATTGCATGGCTCATGGCTCCGCCCCTGAACAAAATAGAACTAGAAGTTTTGCTACAGTACGCAGAATGAGAAGCTAGGAAAAGTGACCAAGTTTCTGCTGTGACGTCAAAGTGAAGCTGTGGCGTGCAAGTCAAGTGAAGCTGCGTCAAAAACCCTGGAATTAATAGGCAAAAACCCGGGGGAGAGCGGATTCAGCTCCCAGGGAATAGGGCTAATGTGAAGATGTCGGAGGGGTTCAATCTGATGGGCAATGCTTGCTGAAGCATTTCAGCCCTGCTTTGAGCCCATGCGCGATTTAAATAGTATACTTCTGGAATTTTTCTACCACAAAACGTTTCGTACACAAGTACCCGAAGTGAACCATTGGCGTAACACCAGCCACGGCTCCTGTCCTGCCCTGTTAGGCCAGTTATGGCTGGGTCGCCTAGGATGCGTACGTGCGGTGCTCCTGGTATCTCCAGCAGCGAGCTTTCTTTGGCGTCTCTCTACCCTTCGCCAATATAGGTGTTATCTTAAATCCTGCAAGTATCCATAGCCCTCCAGAACTTGGTGCTTCAGTGAGGCACTTTGTTGAGCCTCCCCCATGATTTAGTCCTTTGCAGCCTGTGTATAAGGTCGATCAGTTCCGGAGGCCACGGATGCCTGTTTGGTTATAAAAACCATGGCGTAGGAACGGAGCATGGGCACCCATCCCTTCCTTTCTCTGTAGTTTTACATCGTCCCTTTGTTGTAGCGTAAATTTTCTTCAGCATCTTCCGTCCCCTCACCTCCTTTTCCAATGAGCAAGGTTTGATGATCAAAGCATTGAGACCCGACTAAAGATTTCCGAAAACTTTTCGGAAGTCTATCGTTTCTTCCCAATCATTGTCGTGCTGGCTACAGGCCTTAATGTTAAAATCTGAAAATTAAGGGTTTAGACTGCTAGCCCTCGTGCTCAGATGTGCTGGCTGTACCCTTCATTTCCGCAATGAGCCCCATCCTAGCAGGTCTCATTTAGCATTTGTGGTCTAATGGCACCCGTGACGATAGAAAGTCGAAAATATTTCACAAATGCGTGCATCCCCTGTCTGACAATGCTTTTGGCCAGAAATAGCTTACCCCAATATGATCTCGCCCAACATAACGTAATGTGATGTAACCTAGCATAAGCTAACCTAACATTGCCCATGTCAATATGATTCGAATTCTCAAAAAAAACATGAACCCGTTGACATTTTCGAGCAGTCAACCAGTTCATCATTGGAGCAAACGCAGAACACTGTGACGCCGTACGCAAACAAAATGGTATCGCAGAGTATGTGTGTTCGCCTTTGTTTACAGTGCAATGTAATTGACTTATTTTGGTAAGAGGTCGAAAATTACGAAATCCGTCGTATCAGCACTATATTTCTTTAATTATAACAAAACGCCAAATTAGTGAGCAAAAAGACAGCAGCATCAGCTATCGCTGTCAATATCCTTGCAATGTGCTGCAGTTTCATGTGGCATCAATATTTCATCCTATCTGTGAAGGTCAGGAATCCAACAGCAAACAGACATTAACAACGGAAAACCGCGGAAAACCCCATAGTTTCAAAAAGTCTCCAGAAAACGCTGGTTGCAGGCTCGCGGCAGACCTATCCGAGGTAAGCATTAGAATTCCGATACCAAATAGCCGTAGTTTCAAAAAGTTTACACTCAAGTTTACACTCAAGCCGTAATAACAAAACATGTAAAATCAGTGCACTGTTGTAAGCACCGTGGCATTCCTATCTGATTTAAACCGCGCAGTGGAAGAGGGTTTCGCGCTAGCGCGCGCTGGAAAGGGGGACAAAAGTGTTCCCCCTCTGATCTCGGAAACGGAAAGAGCTAGAAGCATGAAATTTTATGGGCAGGGTGGTGTCATAACGATTTATATTGTGGGCAATTTTCATGATCCTAGGACAATATCTTCAAGATAAAATGAAGTCGAAGAGGTCAATTTTGGACACTTTCTCGGGCCGTACAGGACCATTCCGGACCACTTTTCGAACGAAACGGGAAAGGGTGTTTGTTTGGGCGCTAAAAGCGTGAAATACGACTATTTCCATTCGTATGGCGTCTTCACTGAGGGTTTTGGATCGAGATCAAACCAGTTCATTGACCTATACCGTCATTTTTTCATCTTTTGCGGGTCAGATTTCGAACAAGACGGGATAGCTTGAGTGTAAATAAGGGCGTCACACTCATCTTTTGGCGTATTTTTGGTTAAGGTAGTCAACGTCAGTACATCTGCTCACTTCCAGCGTTTATATTCAAGTATGTATGTATATGTACGTATATCCATATACATGTGAGTATCATTGCCCCTAAGCTATTTTTGTTAGGGTCTTTGAATGTATATTTCGTACAAATCGACATATTGCAAAGCAAATCTGGATCTTAGGCCTTCACCTAAAGTCCTGGTTGTACCCTTGACCTTTGATGACCTTGACTTGACTTAACCTGAATCCCTGGCTTTTGGTCTTGGTATCTTTGAACGCATATTGCATACAAATCGACATGTCGAACGAATTGGTCAGGCCAAGGTATTTGACCTTGACCTTTGATCTGTGCCTTCACTGACACTGGTATATTTATCAATGTGGGTGTTATATGTTTTGAATGCATATTTCATACAACCGGCTGTTGAAAGCAAATCTGATCAGGTCGCTCCTTTATCCTTTCACTTCGTAATGCCCTGGCATTTGTCTTTAATAGCGTTATGTCCGAATGACGTCGCGTGATTGTGTTCAAACGGTAATCTTGAGTAGAATGCTAGTCCTTTCACATCGTTCCCATTTGTCAGCGACAACCGTCGTCTTTGTTATGTTTCCCTGATTTGAAATGCTTGGAACTTCAACAATATTTCAACCGATTTCCGATTTTTCTGCTTCAACCGACAACCTATTCAATTGCTATAAATGTCACAAAGCAGCAGCAACCAGCTTCTATCCCTTCTCGAGATATTCAAGGAAAACAGGCGTGGGGTGCACAAAAAGACCTCCGCTTTCCAATGAGCGGGTTATCCCGCAAATGGAGTCATTTTTTTAGGAATGGGAACAAATACAAATGCCCCTTTTTACGTTACGATGGAGCTGCCTCTGGTTTTTACTTTGGATTGAAATACGTGGCATCTGACGGTAGTATATGTCGAGCTAACAACACCAGCCACATAGATCCAGATGTCTGTTAGTCCAATGAAAATGTTATTGGACGAAATATGCATTCCAAAATCGATGCCTGGAGATGCCTCCCGCAGTACATACAGGTGAAATATGTCCGTAAATTAGGATAAAGTTGTATATTTTATACGACAACTTTGTTTATTCATACAATGAGTCGTAAATTTCTTGGAATAAGGAAATATAAACACTTTTTTACGTATCCCTGAATCCGCCATTGACCAAAATTTCTTTAAAAATATTTGAAAGTGTGCAGGTCACAAAAACTTAAATTTAAACTGTATCTTACATTACGAAGGACATCAAAATAGCTCATGAACGCGTCAAAATGTGCAATCTCCAGAACGCGCGATGTTCTTCCAACATGGCCCCCAAAGACGTGCCCTGGAATCTGGCCTGAAGGAAGAAAATTTGTAAGATTTTGTCACAATTTGTCAAAAACATATTTGGGAAAAGTCGCCAAGTTTCGCAAAGCAGCTCCAAAAAGTTTGGGAATGGCGAACAAAGAACCAGAGAGGGAGCAGAATCTGCTGCCTACCCCCTTCCCAGCACGGAATAGGGGTAATGTGTTTCGCTGTATATCAGACTTAATGTCCTTTGGTATTGCACCGAAGAAAAATGTTGTCTGAGATCAACGTTTTGCAGTTACAAGCGGCACGTGCCGCATGCAAGAGGATGCATGGGAAAAACTTGCTATTTTGATTTTTTATGAACAGTATATATATATATATATATATATATATATATATATCCCATGTCAACGCGATTCGAAGTCGATATAGCTGCTAGGAAATTTCTAGATTTCATTACGGAAAGTGTACAGAGATACAGAAACACCGCTTAGTAATGCATCTGGCAAATGTTCCTGTTCTGATTACCTTAGTAACTTGTGTGCAGCCTATGCGTGGTGCAGCCATAAGCAAACTGCGCGAAAATGACAACACTGTGAAATCATAACCCACTTGCGCTGATTGCAATCAGCCGCTGCTGGTACCGAACTGACCTTGCAGAATCCAGCGCCTGCGGCGCCCCGTCTTCGCCATGGGGTGGGCATTGTCCTTGACACCACACCGAGGCTCCTTTAGCTTCGCCAGAGTTGCGTTATCCAAAGCGCCTGCGCCAACGAAGCAGATCATTAACTTATTCCCGTGTTTGCTTATTTACCCGACGTAATTGAAACGCTATAAAATCGTGGAGCTTTGTTTCAGTTACTGAGCTTTCTTTCCCTCTCGCCTGCCCCTTCTCTCTTTCTCTCCCTCTCTCCCTCCCGCTCGCGCGCTCTTTGCACATCCTATATGTTGTGTCCTCGGAACTTTTGCCCCACCTGTCTGCTTGAGGCCAGCGAACTTCTGGAACTTCTTTATATCGCTGGAAAGCCTTGTCAGAGATCCAGACTTTGATTCCGCTGCCAGTTTGTTGTAATCAGTATGTCCGAATCTGACAAAGTATCTCTGAAAAGGTGATTATTGTCGGTCAACTTTAACTACTTCACCATCTGAAGTTATAAAACTCTATATCAATGACGGCGGAACGTCTGGCTTTAAGTAAGAGTGCGGTTCTTTTAAAGTGATTTCTTTACAGATGCTAAATTTTAATGCCCATTGGGGCAGGGGGGAGGGGCGTAACGCACACGCGCCTGAGTGGTTTTGTCGGCATTGCTGTTAGGTTAATCTGGTTACGGTATTTCTTCGTAGCGTTTTCTAAAAAAAAAGACATTGAAATGCCTTAGTAATGATTATCTAGTGCAAACAGCTCCTTTGTTTCCTTTGGTGGCCCGACCTTGAATTTTAACATGGTTAAAAAAATAGCCAACAGAAGCGAGTAATTTGACAGCTAATCTAATCAGTCTGGATACGGGTTTTTTTGTTTCATCTGGTTTCCCGACCTTAAATCCTAATTCTAAATCCAAATCCTGAAATTACCAGCAGACACAGCAAATGCGGCGAATAATCTGATTTGAGAACAGCAAAGACCTTAAGCGCCATTTGAGCACGTTAAGTATGTTATGCCGAATGCCTTGCATCACGGAGCCCAACTCCTAATCGTCCGTAAAATCCCCGAAACCACCATGAAAAATCGGAACGTGTATACGGATAAACGTCTGTTTCAACCTCCTCATTGTCAGGGAAATGTTTTAAGGCACTGTGCAAGGGCGCGCGGGGCGCCCCAGCGCCCCATGGTTTTGCCGCCTCTGCTCTACATGGAACTACAGGGATGACAGAGTTATCCAACTACCCGTAACTATGAGTGAATGTTGTGTTTAGTGATGCCGGGAGGCATTGTCAGAATGACTGAAACGTTCAGTCATTTGAAAGTTAGCCATGCTGCGTGCTACTGTAAAGTTCGAAATGACCCGCAAGAGAAGTTCCGTTAGTCCGCTCAAAGAAACGCCTTTCCCTCAAGGAACACGTGCTGAGCGATGCGGATGCGGATGCACCATGTGCAATTTGGAGTTGTGACAAATGTTTGCTACCGTCCGCATGCCTATACATCACTGAGTAAAGATTTAAACGTAAATTAGCCTCAATCAGTTCAGACCACGTCCGTCAGTTCTCACGAATTTATGTAAACGTTTTTACCCCCCTCCCTGTTCTGGTGAACCCTGCTCCTTTTCTCCACCTTTCAGCCACCAGTGGTGCGCCATAATCTACGAGACCCGTTGCCGTTTCGCCCACGTACCACGACTTGTTTGAGCTCTTCGGGCTTCGCGTCCTGGAGCGGATGGCTGCCGTTGCCCTGCCCGCCATCACCCTGTGGAGGCTCGGTGACCGAGGTCTCGTTGGGCTTCGGCAGCGGGACGGCGCCGCAGGAGGCGATCAGCAATGCCGCCAGCGGGCCGAGCAGCACCATCGCCGGCCAGCGGTTCCGCTACGTCTGAGTTGTCAGCCGCACTGTAGAGAAGGACGCGTACGTTCCACTTTGTCAGCTGTTGCCAAGGCACAATGTAAAACAGCGTACGTTCCCTCCACTGTGCCAGCTGGCAATTAGTGTCATGGCCTTTTTCACAACGGTGGATGAGTAAGATGACTACGTAACATATATACTATAACGCATTGTTTAAAGATTCTTATTTGTTTGATAATAATGAATCACGCAAAATTAAACAGTATTTTACCCATGGTTTCGGCTTTAGGTAGAATGCGAAAAATTTATCAAATGACCTGAAAAAACTCCTGTGCACCGGAACCACAGCCGTGAACATTACGGGACAGCACGGGTGAAAGCCAACAGTGGTAGCGTCGATTGTTATCCATAGGTGTCGCGGAGTTTACGGGCGGCGTTGTAAGCCGGATATAGTAGGCCGGCTAGTACATTTCAATCGTCGAACTCGGTGAGGCGTACTGTTTGGCATTGTGTGAATGGCAGAGTCGAGATAACGAACGATGAGAAAATATATCCCATCACAGACCATGAAGTCGTGTACACAACGGCGTGCCCATTTTCTTCCCTAACCTCCGCGATTCGTCCTCTGTGAAACATTTGGCCATCGGACTTTCCGGCCAGCCGACGATGTGTAATGGCCATTTTGAAATGTACTGTATCGGGTTGCTGTGGTCCGATACACAACAACAGTCAGTCCTCGGTGCGAGCGACCAGTCAGATGAACCCAACAGAATCCGCGACATCCTTTGAATCGCAACTGGCGCTCCAATCTGACTTCCATTAGCGTCGTTTCAGGTCTTCGGAACAGGGTCGAGACGCCCTGAACACACAGAGCTTCCAGACTTACATGAGTCTGCATGGTTGATATGAGTTTCCAGACTATTTGGTTACTGCCTGGAATTTTACTAGAACCGAAGCCATTCGTAAAAATTACGTATAAATTGCATCACTCAGTATTCTTAACTGGAATGTTCCACCTCGGTCGATTTCTCACAAACAGACGAAGTTGGCTCACAAAAATGGAATACTACTCGTTTTCAGCAACTGTTTTTGTTAAATGCCCAACAAGGTTTCGAAAGATGCGTTTGGCTTAAAAGTATGATCTACACTCATCGTCGGTATAACGCAACACTTCACGTTTACGAGTTCAATGAATGCAAATTGGCTTTCTTCAATAGTGTTTTCTCAATAGGAAAATAGTCACCAACTACAACAAATAGACAGCTTTAATACCAATTAACTACAAAAGCATATTTTTCGTTTTTCTGTTTAATCTAATTTTAAAATTATTCACATTCATGTCCATCAAATGAGCTCTCAACCGTTAAATCGGGAAAAGAATGCAAAAAATCGTAAAATTAGCATGTAAAATACCAGGACTGCTGCCAATCAGAATCTGGGGAACTTAGTAATGAAACTGCCTTCCTTAATTCGAATAGTAACTAGGCAACTGGATACAAACATTTGTGCAATAACTTAAGCTTTTCCAATATTTTCAAGCCTTCGTTAGCGGCATCAAATACATCAAATACATAGCGGGAGGAAGCGGAGACATCTCTGTTTTTACCTAAATTGAAATTTCGCCAGAACGTTGACCCAAATGTTTGGAAAAGTTTTAAGGTTTTAGACAATGTTTGGTCATTGGCTTTAGACAAAACAGATATTATAGCTGGTAAGCGCAGGGAAATTTTCACCCGCTCAAAAGAAAACGAAGAAGATACAGGAAAGCCATCAAATGAGACCTGCGCCGACTTCATGTCAGAATAGCTGCAAGCCTTAAGCCATAAAGCTTAAGCGAAGCCTACAACCATTGACTTTGGAAATGTATCTCTGTTGACCTGACCTTGCCCCTTCGCTTGCTCCCGCAGCTATTCGTGTAGGGCTCAATTCAATATGTGTCCAATGTGGGCTGAGAGTGCAGGTTGGCTGAAGGCACGTCGCGTGTGCCGCGTGTTATGCGCGGAACGTGCCGGGCGTAATTGCTTATTTGCGAAAAGAGCTGAAACTGCTCATGAATATCAGTTTGCCGTGTCATGGTGCATTGTGATGAGCGATTTGTGTCATGTTTTTTTCTGCGAAATAGTGCTCTGATAACGACGAGGCGCTTGGGAGCCTTCCTGGTGGGTTACCCTGGACGTCCCTCTGAAGACGTGGCGATCTGGCCCGAGGCGTTTGACCGACCGGTCACCTGGGTCCCGTTTAGGAAATCACGAATATCGTCGACGAGGTAACCTGGCGCTTTTTAATTGTTTTTGGCAGCAATGCCGTTTTTCCGTTTCACTGATGTTGAAAAGTTGACCTTTGCCCTTTAAATATTAACATGCTGTAGTGCTTGACTGCGCATGATTGTTATAATGAGGCAAGGAAAAAGTAGCCTTAACATCATAATATCCGAAAAGAGAGACCGAAAACAAATTAATCTTATGTTTCGGCTGAGGAAGGTCCGTGGGGCCATCTTCCTCCCTGAGAAAAACCAGTGGCCGAAATAGAGGATTAACTTGTTTTCGAATTTTTTATTGGGGTATTATGAGCTTAAGGCTACTTCTACCTTACTCTGTTGCCCTCTTCCATGCCCTATTGCCCTATTCCATGTTGCCTTTTGGAACAATAACGCAATCTGGAAGGAGGCCAGGTAATATTCAATAACGCGGACCTGGCGGACTAGCGGGGCACAGATGGTCGACGGTCTGCGTTCCACGGTAAGCGGGTGCAATGCAGTGTTTCTGAAACTGATGCTTCCATCGGCTCCTGCTCTCCGCCGTTGAAGTCAGGAGGGGCACAGCAGGAACATCAGCGACGACGGGCCTGAGCCGCCCCGAAGTGGCGCACGGCTGGACATCAAGTGCGTGATGTCCGGTGGGATGCGACGAGCGAACACGTGGACCGTAAGGCGGTGGACGTTGCGTACCGCATCGAGCTGACCGCTTCGCCATTACAGAAAAGACCAGGCCAGGTCTGACCCTTGACATCGTCGCTTCTCATCTGACAATTAAAAAGGAACCAACCTGGGTTTCCGGGTAATTCATTCATGTAAAAAACATTTGCGATGAAAGTAGTCGAGCTGTGCCCAGCAAGCTTATACGGGTGCAGCAGCCAAGCTTGACGACGTAAACGGCAAGCTTTAGTCTTAAAACTAGTCGCCCCACTCGCAGGAACAGGACGTGCTATAATGGTCCTGGGGTCGCAGGTCGAGCTCAAGGTACTTACCTCGCTGGGCGCTGGGCGCTTGGGCGGGCGGCCGCGGGCACCCGTGCCACGGACCAGTATCGGAACAGAGGCTGCAGAGGCCGGCCGGGGCCGGCTATATAGCGCGGCGGCCGGATCTCGCCGATCACGGGCCCACCGGCAGGAATGCGCCGGAAATCGGCGGCCACACGCTCCGGAACGCTGTTGCTGGTGGCAACACCGCGACATGGTCAGCGAACAGGGCCTGCCCCTGGCCTGCTGATCCCTCAGGCCACCCGGTCTGACCGTCAACGCACGGAGACCAGTTCACCCACCTGGCCTGAATAAACGTCCTGAGACCAGCTGATCTGGGTGTACTGTGAAACAGCTGACCTGACTATGGACAACTATGGACCTGCGACCTGGCTGCAACTACCCTGCAGCCAGCTGATCTTTGTGCAGTCCGAGACCAGCTGACCTGCGCGGACATTCCCAACTGAGGACCATCTGAACTGACTGTGGAGACCCTCTGGCCGGGCTTCGAACGTCCATGATGAATGAGATGAACAGACCGGACTGCAGATACTGAGAGCAGCTGACCGGACTTTGGATACCCTGAGACCAGAGGACTTGACGGTCTGTAGACGCCGTGAGACAAGCAGACTTACCGTGGGCCCTGGAAGGCCAGATGATGTGGTTTTGTGCACTTTGAGACAGCCAACCTGTGTGCACGCTGACAGTAGCTGCCCTGAATGTCGGTCCTTTGAAAGTGAATGATTCATTCCAGTCAGACGACCACTGGATATATGGCGCCGCTCGACAGCAGCCCTCACTCGTCGTGAATGCTGGAACCTGCTGCACCCCATGCACCCTCCATTCGCCCAAGCATCACTCACGCGGCAGCTCGGCTCATGACGCGCCTGACCTGACGTTCATGACGACCCTGGAAAAGGTATGAAGCGTGTCATGCGTAACACCGCGTCTTTTCGTGTCATCCGCGCCAACTTCGCAGCGTTTTTTGCTTCCACATTTTTTTCGTCGTCAGCGCATTTTCTATCGTTCGCCTGCCACGTGTGCTCACGCCGTCCGCCGCGTTTGTGCTTCTCCAGCCATTGCTCGGCAATTAATCAGTGTCACAATAGAGCGTCTGGCTGCGCTCTAAACCGTCACCTGTCTCCGGCCGATCCCTGGAAATTATGTGGAAAAACTGAATATGTAAAAGTTGTATATGCACAGGACCATATGTGGTGGCTTATGTACGTGGTGCTTATGTAACCCAGAACCTGCGATTGGGAGGGATAGAGTTCCCCGGTCACTTCTCGGTCCGCTCTCTTGGAGCACACACCTAAATCCGTTCCGTCCGATATATTCCATTTCGAACATGGGTCTGTGAAGATGTGGACGCCACATATGGATCGGTGCTAATCAGGGCTACGGTTGTCAACGGCGTGAAGATCTCTCCAGTTCAGGTGTCATTAGGCCGCATCTGGATGTACTTACGGCCGCGGTTTGTCATCTCAACTCTTCTCCGTCGAGGTACCACCATTGAGCGTCATCGTACGGAGTCATGTTCTATCCTGCCTGCTGAAGTTTCATCTAAAAACGTCTGGGTTTTGGGGTGCATTCATGCTTGTTTTTGCACGTAACTAGTTAGGCCACGCATGACATGAACCAGGTATCTTGAGGAAATCGTGGATGGTTTGATGATACATCACAGGTCACTCGGCATAAACCAGCAAATTTCGTATAACTGATGTGAGTTTTACAAGTAAAATTGCTTTGCTTTTCCCGCCAATTTACTTTCGTCTGCAGCCATTCGGTGTCCGCTAGCTAAGCCGTCTGATGAAAGCCTGCCGTAAAAAAACGTTTGCCGGCTGCTAAAATTTCGACTTATAACACGAATGTAGAAAAATTGCGTTGAGACCGAAAAGCAGTGCAGCTGTTTCAACGTGTATAATTTCCATTTTCCTACACGGGAGTTGTGACAGGAAATTATTTTCCTAATGTTTATCGCAGTTAAAGTAAAGGAAATTCCCGTGCAGGAAACTTGGCATGAGGATTTCCTGCACACCTTTTCTTGAATGGCTTGCGTTTTCCTTGGATCCTTAACGAAAAATAAACTGCGAAACAAAAGACCTGAGGTTGTATAGCAATTTGGAGCTTCCTGCATTAGCTGTTAACCCGATGCCTTACACATGATTTCCTTGCAGACATAACAGTGTATTTGTATTCGTAATACCTAATTGCATCACAAAAAAGAAGACGTAGCCCCATTACATGCATAACTTGCAATCTTCAGTATAATGGAAAGTTAAGAGGCAGTTGAAAGGATAATGAAAAGGTATCAGAACCCGAGAGTCGTAAGTCAGTGTTCAGACTGGAAGTGACCGTTTCCTCTACTTGTCGCTGTTGTAGTTCATCGTCACATCGATGCAGTTCGTGAACACAATTTGGCACATTGGGCTAATACTAAATTTACTATGTAACTACGTAATAAATGTAACTAATAATAATAATACTAAAAAAGTTCTGCTGGACCAACACCATGAGAGTTCAGTTCAAAGACAGTCCGACTTATCTGACGCGAATTTTCCGCTGCATTGATAGTATCCCTTCTTGGTCTCTGAAGTTCAAATGAAGTTTAGTTCAGAGCCAAAAAAGAGCCATTCGCTTCTGGACATTGACATCCGTGTCAGTGTACTGACGTAGACTAGCTGCGTTTTTTTGGCGGCCCACCAGCTGTGTGCAGCATTCAGCTGGACAGCCACAGCAGGCACGTGCCCATGCGGAAAACTTTATAGGAAAGAGCATGTCACTGACACTGACCTGCCACTGAATGTCTATGACTATTGACTATTGTTGTGTCACTGACTATTGTTGTGACACTGACTATTGTTGTGTCACTGACCTCATACTTAACCCTATTCCCGGAGGGCTAGACGGTATGGTCGATTCCCGGCAGGGGGGGGCGGATTCGGCCCCCCCCCTGAGATCTCGAGAACTACTCGTCCGATTTCATTGCAACAAAAGGCAATCGATTTGCCGTGACGTGAACTACATTTTTATAAAAAGAAATTTTCTAAATTTTGAAATTTGTGGATACAAGGGGGCAAAAATGTCAAAATGGGGGGTACTTTTGGACTTCTTGGTTAACTCCATTGTTTATGGACCGATTTCGATGAAACTGGCATGAATCGAGAGATTATGGACAGGGCTTTTACCATGGGTCCGCAAATCTGAAATTTTGAGAAAATTCATGGGCGTTCACAGGGTTTCAAAAATGGGAGGATTAGTTTTCTAACAACTGAATGAACAAAAGACGCAAACACCTTTTTTGGCTTCTGCTAGTCATGTAAGCTAAAGTAATATAAATAAAGTAAGCTAAAGAAGTACAAATCGCATTACAATGTTTGTATAGTGTTAGCATAGGCGGTGCCAGGGACACAAAAAGGGGGAACTGTCGTGGTCGCACACGTTCTTCAGATCAACTTGTGACCTTTGACTTTAAATGACCTCCAGCGACCTTGGGGTCACTTGGAATGATCTCGTGTGCATTTAATATTATCTGTAAACGTTTTCAATCATTTCAAATTCACTCCATTTCAAAAATTTCATTTTATGGCTACTGCGATATAGGGTACGCGCACGGACATTTTAGGTCATAGCTCCGTGACCCGACCTGATATCAAGCTGAAACTTGATACACAAGTAGAAGGCACCGTTCTACGTCATATATATTCCGGGTTTGGCATTTGAAAAAACGGCGCCGAAATTATTGCGAAAAAAACAAATTTTAACTTTTGACCTTGACCTGACCTTGTAAAATAACCTCAGATAAACGAAATTACATCTGCACATTGCCCAACTATTTAGCTATACATCCATATAAAGTTTTAAGTTCTATCTTAAAAACTCTGTTTTTGGCAGACATTTTCCTTTTACCCTCAACATGGCCAAAAATGGCCTGAGGTGCCTCCTCAAAAACGTTGCCTGGCTCCGCCCCTGAGCAAAATAGAATTTTGAAATTTTGTCACGGCACGTAGAAAGACTAGCTAGGAAAAGTGACCAAGTTTCGTGAAGCTGCGTTAAAAAGCCTGGAATTGGCAAGCAAAAAACCCGACGGGAGGGCGGATTCCCGCCCCGCCTGCCGGGAATAGGGTTAATGCACAGGTAAAACATACAACGTTTGATTTTGTGGCACATATATGATTATTTTTAGTATTCCGGCGAAATCGTTAAATATCTACTGTAGACCGCTTGGCTCGGGGGACATGGCCCCATATCCTACTCGCGCCCCCCTTCCGGCTACGTTCCTGAGCTTGAGTCGAATGTATGTTTTGTTGTTTCTCTAAGGCTGTTATAAGTCTTTTCCTTCCGGAAAACACCGGACATTTTTCAACCTGTTTCCATTAGTTTCCCCAGGCTGCTAACTCCGAGTGGGCCTTGCTGAACCGTTGTTTGTTGTTTGTTGTTTGCTTGAGGAACACCAATTTGCTTCAACCAACCGGATCAAACAAATTGTTTGGTACCTGCCATTAAACCCTCAAGTTGCCTTGTGGGCTGATGGAAATGAACAAGGGCAAGTGAGAGCTTGTCATGGACTCAGGCCACCGCTTATGGAACTCCTTATCGAGGGCGGCGTGTAAGGGGACCGGGCGCAGCCTACCGAAAAACTGTCGGGGCAAACATATGATTTACCCTCCCAGTCCTAAGGGGCCCCAGCATGCGGAGTGCCCCCCCCCCAAGAAAAAATTGGATACAGATATACACATCGGCGTAAGTATTGCATTAATGTAAACTTCAAAGTCGTGACCATAATCCCTCCTCCTTCAGAAACTAATGTACATACCAGGACGATGTCTGGACTTGACCACTGATCACCGGCCCTTTATATTGTTGTGTTCTATCGCAGAGTCGTTTCTTATGTATGCGGGACGGGTTCGATTCCTGGCTACAGATGTGGTATTTTCTTTGCTCGCATGCGCTTTTGCTTCCAGCGCTTGTCCCTCTCCCTCATTGGCCGGCTGACCCCTGACCACGCGATCCTAACCTGACCTCAGAAGCGGGTCGGCAAGCGATGGGCAGTCGGCCTCCCGACTCGCTCCCGTGCGCGCTGGCTCAGGGCTACACTCTGAGGCGCACTCCTTGTCCTCCGCATCCTTCCCGTGCGCGCTGGCTCAGGGCTACTCTCTGAGGCGCATTCCTTGTCCTCCCCATCCTTGCTGTGCGCGTTGGCTCAGGGCTACTCCCTGAGGCGCACTCCTTGTCCTTTCCTGACATCTCCTCGCACACTTCTTGCTCATTTTGTCTCCTTGCTGCTCGAGACATGAAGCCACAGATCCGTCTGTGGCCAGCCGGGTTGCTCCGTCGTTATCTGTGTTTCTGTTGGTCTGGTCCACTGAGGACAATTAACAGAAGGCTCGTTTCCGAGATCCAGGTGTTTTCGGTTGGCTTCTTGATGAGGTCCTGAGGCGCACGGCGACGATGGAGCGTAACAATATGTTCGGGACCCATTGAAAGTCACAGGCCCCAGAGCGACTTCATAGCAGTCACAGGGCCCCCGATTCCCAGTGGCCACCGTATACGTTAGGCCCCTGGGCCTGACCGGCATCCCTGACTTTCATAGGGACCCACGTACATCGAGGACTCCTGGAGACCATCCAGATATGCAGATGACATCCAAAAAGGGCCAGGGCCCTCGGTGTGTCTGGGAGTCCTTTGAAATTCAGGGTCTCCAGTGGGCCCCTGGATTTCAATCACAGGATTTCCAATGGGCCCCAAATACTCAGAGGACCCCTGGTCAAGTCTGAAGACCTTCGGATACGTAGAGGGTGTTTTGCAGAGGGCCACGGGGCCTTGGTGTACCTGCGGACCCTTCGAAAGTCAGGGGCACAGTGGACCTTTAAGAGATACAAGGGCCCCGCCCTTCTCATGGGCACCCAAATACACAATGGCCCCTGGCCCTCACGAGGACATCCTGTACATACTTGGAGGCGGCGGACTTGGTCAGGATTGGGGGCCCTTGGTGCACGTAGGATCTTTTTAAAGTCAGTGGTTCTGATGGGATCCTAAGTAGCCAGGAGCGCTGAAATTCGGGAGCCACACTTGGCACAGTGGCACACTTGGCACAGTGGTTCCTGAAATTCAGCAATAACTCAAACACAAAGACCCCTAGGCCTGACCAGCGGCCCTGACAACCGTCAAATGCTCCAGATACACCCCGAACTCCTGGTCAGGCCCAAAGACCCTCCAGACATGTAAATGGTATTCCGGAGATAGCCAGGGGCCCTTGATGTATCCAGGAGCCATTTGCAAGCCAGGGGCCCAGCAGACCTTTAAAATCAGCAGGGGCCCCTGGCTCCCACTGGACCCCAGAGACACTGGGACCCCTGCAGTAGCGCGCCCAGGATTTCGTCCAGGAGGGGTCGAATCAGGTCAAGTGGGCCCTTCCAGCCAGTGGGCCCCTCTTCGTGGCTTAGGGAACCTTTTTTTATTCAGGGGTCTTTTTCAGACTCGAGATCCTATGTTGATGTCTCTTATTTTTATGATTTTGTTCCAGAGGGACTAGACTGGGTCAAGGGGTCCCTTCCAGCCAAGGGGGCCCCACTTCGTGGAAGGTGTCCTATTTTTGGGTTTGGGAGTCTTTTTGGGCTCGAGGTCCTATTTTGATGTCTCCGAGGCCTGTTTTTCATGTCAGGTTCTTCCCAATATTTTCATTTTCAAGAATTTCAATCATGCTATTGATTTTGCTGGCGTTGGGGGCCCACTACCGCTACAGGTGGCCCACGCCGTTTGAGGAGCCTCTGAAAAGCTGCTTACCCCCAACGGAAAACACGATCCGCCGCCACTGCTTCTTATACATATGTACCGGATATCTTTCTGGTTTATCTAGGTTTCAGAAAGCCTTGCGAGCAAATGCTCTTGGAGACGAGGCTGCTATATCATCCCTCGTGTTCGTCATCCTATCACTGAACTGTAAGAATTTACCGCCATTTTCGTCAATGTTGAAACGAACATCTCCCTATCGCATTTGTCTGGCTTCATTCCCGCCACGTAATCCAGAAACAAAAGAGAGTAGAAACCACATCGTTCTGGTTACAGGCAACGGCGTTTCGCAGCCCGTTTGTCCTGACTTCCACCACGCATCCTCTTCCTCGAAAGTGACTGGATCTACCTCACTTGGACGGTTGCCTTTAACCAGCTGTTTCAGGTATTTCACCTTTGCAGCCTTAGCTTGCCTCACTGTCCTAAATAAGTCACTCTCTTCTCGACAATATCCATGTTGCGCTCACTTAGGCAAAGCTAAAGAAGTGGCACATGTTCGAAATTTCGGACTCCTCAACATTTTTTCCTTTCACCTTTTCGTCGGCCAATATATCCACAGAATACTGCAATGTGGGTCTGTGGCTTGACCTCTTAGATCGGTAATGGCTTCCTCCAGTTTACCCCAATTTCAGTTTGTTGTCTTTAACCAATAGTTTGTTTTCTTGAATGTGGCCCGATTTTTGCTGTTGAAATTTCTCGCCTTTTTCAATATTTTCTGCCACTCTGTCGTCCATGAAAACATCTAGTATGTTACAATAAGGCATAGGACGACAATCCATCAAACATGTATTTGGCTGCTCCATTCAGACGCATAGGAGACAATTTCTTTCACAATGTCAGGTGAAAGCCATGCTCTAGTTCTCAGTCACTGACCAAGTCTGGCAGCTCGCTACGCTCGTTTGAGAAACTGCGTCATGGATCTAGAGTATTTCGTTTTCCTGGTATCGTGCAAGAATTTATATCACGTAATTCGCGATAAGGTCTTTCGAGACGATTTACATTCGCGCTCATTTGCACTTTCACTAATTTTACTGTTTTGGGTTTAAACCTAGGATAAACAATGAGTAGTTTTTAAGACATTCCCCTGGGTGCGAAGACTCTTGAATTATGAATGAGATTGTGTGGATTAGATTCAAATAACAAGAAGGCAGATCTCTGGTCTCCATCGATTGTGTGACTACGTTTGCTCGCTTTACTCCCCTATTCCGTCCGAAAAATTATCCTTCCCTGGTATAAAAAGGTTGTTTCCATTTCTTTCTCGTGCCTGGTTGCCATGCCTAATAGCTACTGTCTGAATATGTATTTTAAAGCTTTGGCATCCCGAATATAGCAGCCCACAAGGTAAGCAGACCGATGGTCCCACTGACTTTAGATGATTTTAACATAAGTGTCAATACTGATGCAAGAGAAAGTATTGCCTCAAACCGGCACTGCCCTTGCGAACTTACAAAACTATTCGCTCTTGTCCGGCATCGTTGAAACGAAAATGTGGTCTGCGTCTGCGTCGTAGACCCGACCCATTGTTCAAGCTCCCGTTGAGCCCGGGCTGAATGGGCCCGGAGCGCTGAATGCAATTTCAACGAACCCAACCTGCAGCCTGGACAGAGCGACCGCCGAGGCATTCGGCGAGAGCGGCTACGGAGACTGCACAACGTGACCGGATGTACGGGGACAATAAACGCCAACTGTCCGCGTAGATGTGGCCCCTGAATGGCATTCCGCTGCGTAAAAGGAGAGTTTGGAAGGGATATTGCGTCACACAGACGCTGAAGAGCTTAACAAAATGGCGGAGAGCTTGTGTTGAGGAAAACGAAACAGAGGACAGACGAGGTCCAATCAACCATCATTGCCCGTCTAGCTGAAACGAAATCTCTCACTGTGATCCAGATCTTTTGCCTTTGTTAATCGTTGTAGAGTCTACGACTTGGCAGACTGACAGACCAGCTTCGGGGTAGGACGTATTGGGCGGACGAATTTAGGTGTGTGATCGTACCGGGAGCGGGCAGAGAAGTGATCGGGGAACCGCTATCTTCCCTCATCGCAGGATTGGTGGTACAAGCTTGTTCAAACCAGATATGACTTACGTACCGAGGCACGCGCCTGAGGCACGTGCCTTCGACGCAGGGTGAAATGCGATGCGGTGCTCCGCCCTGGACGTTGTCCATGAGGTGGCCCGGAGGCAGCCGGCCGGCGCACGACGACAGTACAGAAGATACTGCGAAACTGGGCGAATGACAAAAAAGCACGTCGTGATGTCGCATACCCCTTTGCCGTAAAAGGAAAGGATGATGCCGTAGAATGGTATCGTGGCAAACAACGAAATATTTAAACATGGCCGTTAACGGCCTAAAGATTAATCCGCAAGATCGCGTCCCATTAAGAACCGAATAATTCTAACCTTGGGTAGCATGAGCTAAGATAAGGCAAATGGCGAACTTTGAGGCGACGAGAAGACTCAACGAACGTCGCGGGACGTTCGCTGCTGAAGACGACCCGCCGTGCCTCGGCGGCCTCCATGCCAGTACCGTGGTAGGTGGCCGGCTTCCGCACCATCAACAGGGAGTTCGGCGACCTGCGCCCGATTGCGTACAAAATCGCCGTGCAGACAAACTGCAAACCGGGCGGAGAGGAGACGAGCAAACGCGTGAAGAACAGACAACACACGAGAATACAAGCGACTAGACGACTAATGTTTTCCCAGCTCATGCGCAAGGTACCTGGCGCATTACACTATCAGTCTCGTTTCCGTTCTGGTGACTGGCAAACACGGGAAAACGAAAACTTTCATCTGAACACTCGAAAACATTCAAACGGCGACCTCACGCATGAACGATCGTGGCCGTGACTTTTCGTGATGGTTGTGACGCTGCCTGTCGCGAGATGACCGCGACACCACTGGTGGTGGCGAGGCTCATCGACAGCACGCGCACAATGACGCCTTCAGCCGGTGCCGGCGCGGCGGATGCGTCGGAGTTGGCGCAGGCGCGGTAGACGGGACCGGTGCCCTCCTGGCCGCTAGCAGACCGCATGTGTTGAAGTGTGCTGTCGTGGGATGGGGACAGGATGCACGTGATAGGTTAGGGCGAGAAGGGCGTATTGTTGGGCAACAAGTCAGGGTCATTAGAAGAGGATAAATGACTACCCAGAGCACAGAATGCTATGGCTGCAACTGTCCGCCAAAATCCCATCTGCGACAGCCCGAAAACTTTTTGGATAAAAGCCAAACACATTGGCAGAGATGACAATGGCGGTAAGCGTGGCTTCTTTGATTCGTACTTGGATCGGAAAGGCGCACTTTGGCACGATCACCGGTGTGTGAAATGCCCTTGACTTTGACTTTTTGACCCCGCATTAGCTGACCGAGTGGCAGACATTGTCAATCTTTTGTCATCCACTTGCTCTTCAGACGACGAAGCGGTCAAATATTGACGTTTCTGTTCGTCTAGACGGGTCCTGAAACTATCCCCATGTGGAGGGTTAACGTCCATGTTGGCGTGCTGTGGATTTACCCAGCACCGCGATCGCAACGCGCAAGCATGTGAGCGAGCAGAACCACTACCTTCTCTGCCTGATAACAGTGTAGCACCATAGCCCGGCGTCCTTCCCTCTCGGAATGGTTTTCCGTCTGTGTCAACGATGGTCCCGTGGTGCGCATCCGTTTGCTTTGTCACGTCGGTTTCTGGCCTGTGTGTCACTGCCTGTTCAGGTGAAATGAACGTATAGCGGAAATTTCAGTTTCCCGGTACCAGCTGGGCTTGTCTCGACTGCTGTATCCGAGACGGTGCAGTTTCTGGTCGCATGCTAATTTCGATGGCTGCTCTGTTCATAGCGTATTTCCCTCCCACACCTGATTAACATCTCCGTTCCGTGGGTTTTTCTGGATGAACGCCTTTTGCATACTATCCTTTCACTTTTGTCTTTGTCTTACCATGTCTTACTTTTGTCTGGTCCCAAATCATGTAATTTTCGTTCCTTTTCTTGGCTTCTCCACGGAAGTGAGGTTTCCGATGCAAAGTGGGCTTTGCGATGTCACCCAAGTTTACTGTAGGGTCAAAATAGAAAACTGGGCCACATATGACAAAGCTAGAAATCTGAGGTAGACCTTCCAAACAAATTTTCAATTAGCTCCCAGCAAAGCGCATTCGTCGTCTCTAGAGCAAGAGTAATAGATACGAACTATGTTCAAAACCCGCGTTTGGAACGCCCAAGCACTCTGTCTCTCGAACGGCGTTTTTTGGCGAGCAGATGGTCCATTATCATAAAGTACTGGTGTTGGTTCACATCATCAGCCTTATCCTTGAGATACGGTAGAATTTCCTCGACGTGATCTTTTCGTGATCTCGTGTTTGTGAAAAGACCTCGACTGATCCATAACACAAGGACTCGCGTACAGGAATCAACGGAAAGGGTTAGAATTTCAGATGCCAGGACGGGCTAACACAGACAGGAACAATAACGTTTGGAACAAGCGTGGGAAATACCAGTAGTCGCTGAGATTGTCGGTGATGTTGGCAGTGGTCAGTTGCTTTCCGCGATAACCGCTGACGGGATGACTGATGACTGTTGTGACGACAACAGCTGGCACGGCGGAGCAGAGACGGCAGGAACGGCGCAGCAGAGTCGGCAGGAACGGCGCAGCAGAGACGGCAGGAACGGCGTAGCAGAGACGGCAGGAATGGCGCATCAGAGACGGCAGGAACGGCGCAGCAGAGACGGCAGGAATGGTGCATCAGAGACGGCAGGAATGGCACATCAGAGACGGCAGGAACGGCGCAGCAGAGACGGCAGGAATGGCGCATCAAAGACGGCAGGAATGGCGCATCAGAGACGGCAGGAACGGTGCAACAGAGACGGTCGTTACGGCGCAATGGCGACGGCAGCGCAGCTGTCTACATGAAAATCACTTTCAGGGACTAAATGTTGAGGTTTCAAGGTTCAAGTTCTTTACTGGTCCGTCCAGTACTCGATCCAGGTCACGCGGCGCCGATGTAGCCTCCGCGACTTGGCAGACTGACAGACTAGGTTCGGGACAGAGCGCTATTAGGGGGACCGGTTTTTGGACGTGTGCTCTCAACCAGAGCGCGCCACGAAGTGATCGGGGGACCGCTGTCCTCCCAATCGCAGGATTGGCGATACAAGCTGGTTCCAACCAGATATGACTTAGGCATTACGAGGCATGCGCTGAGGCCTTCGACGCGGAGTGACGTGTGGTGCGCTGCGCCGCTCTGGACATTGTCGGCTGTGGCTGGCGACAGGCGGCCGGCGCACGGCAGTGCGAACACGCACAGACGCTTTGATCGGGACACTGAGGAATGGATCTCAGAGACACGGACACACAAAGCGCGGGCGAATAGCGGCGAACAGGGGAGCACGCGCTGATTCGACTATTTGACAATGTAGCACTGTAGTTCGTGCCGGTGATAGTCTAATGTGGTTATCAGCAATCAAAACGAAAAGAAACGAAAAACGGGTCGTTTCACGTTTGTAACAAATACAAACTGAGTGTAAACGGAATTTAAACTGAACGTCAACTGGGCCCGTACGAGGATGAAATGTACTAGCACACGGATGAAGTATATGAATATACTGAATATGAATATATGAAGTATCTGACGACAGCGGAACTGGATTCGAGCGTCGTTAAAATCGGTTAAGTACACCAGGATAGAGAGGCAGTAGAGTACCCAAAGGGGCGTCAAAGGGATCAACGGTCAGGCCAATGGTCCTTAAGGTCAGAGGTTTGCAAAAATTGGTTACTGTAACCAATGATCTGCTTAAAAGACCAGAGTCTTTGTAACTGAAAATGCCTTTTTATTTTCAAAGTCCCAAGGCGTCCCGTGCGATGGGGCCAATTTCCCCATGTTATCCTCGACCCCTCCCCCTCCTTGCGAGAATCCTGGCCACGCTACTAGGTAGCGAAAGGAAGACGACGTATTCTCCCAGAACACCAGTGCGTATTATTCTATTCAAGGGGGTATCTGGTGTGATAAGCTCTCACCAAACTCAGGTTAAGTAGGCAGCCTTCTCCGGACGCGTCTCAAGAAATCTGCCTCCAGCCTTTCAGACCCTGTTATGGCGACGCGGCATGAACGAAATAACGTCACCTGGGCGAGACTAACCAGGACTTCCAAGCAGGGACGGATCCGGCCCCTACGTGCTATCACGAAAGCGCACGATGCTGCATTTCGCTCTTTAACGATAGGGCACATTTGTATCCACGGACAAAACTCGTCCGTGAAAAAATGGATCAAGCATCAGTCTGAACGTGAGGTCTGACTTCGTGTCTGTGTCACATTGGAGCCATTCTGACAACAGGGCGCCTTATTACGAAAACGATGGTGACTCTTCGATGTTACTGGGGTGTTATTTTGAACAGAAAGGTGTAATTGTTTTTTCAACGGGATGCCTTTGTGTCTAACGGGCGCCTTTTGAATGGCGAGACGTCGATAATCCAACACAGGGTCGCCTTTTTGGTACCACATTAGCGCCATTTGAACGACAGATCACCCTTACTCCATCACATGGGCGCCTGTTTGGTGTCATGAGGCGGCTTTTGAGCGACAGAGCGCCCATTCTCCACCAAAGAGATGTTTTCTCGGTGTCACTGGAGCGTCTTTCGAATGACAGCGCAACCATACCCTGTCGCAGGGGCGTCCTCTTAGCTCCGGAGTGTCGCAGGGGCGACTTTTGATCGACAGGTCGACCATAAACCATCACAGGGGCGCCCCCTTGATATTATTTGGACCTTTGGAACAACAATGTACGTTTTGACCAACAAGGCACGTGTACACCATCGCATGAGCACCTCCTTTGTGTGACAGCGACATCTTTTGAACGGCAGGGTTTCCATACACCATCCCAGAGGTGTCCCCTTGGTGTCATAGGAGCAACTAACTACTAGCAACTAACGGGACGCTAAAAAAGCTCCACCGTAGGAGCTCACTCTATGTGACGGGAGTGCCTTTTCAAACGACAGAGCTCCCATACACCATCTCAGAAGTGTCTCTCTGGTGTCACAGGGGCACCCATATGACGGAGCGGCACCCACACTCCATCTCAGCGGACCACTCTTAATATCACAAGGGCGTTTTTTGGACCACAGGGCGTCAACACACCATCACAGGGGTGGTGAAGGCCTCCTTTGTGTTACAGGGGCTCCTGAACGGCAGGGATAACATATACTACAACATGAATGTCTTTTCACTGTCACTGGGGTGCCCTTTCAAATAATATGACACCTTTTGATCGCAGCGGCGCCTTTGGAATGCTGCGTCATCGAATGGACGCCTCTGTATTACACGGGCCTCATACAACCGAAAAAAAACACCCGCCTACTATGCCGTGAACGCCTCCTCGACTTCAGCTGGGCGCGCTTTTGAGGGTGTCGTGCCCCATCACATACACGCATTCTTTGTGTCACAGGGGCGCCTTATCAACGCCAGGGCGCCCACAGGGCAACCGTTACCTGTGTACTATCAGTGCCAAATGGCTGCTAACGGCGCCTTTTTAAGGTCCGGCCGCACATGAGCTATCTTATGGCAGCTTTCTCGATGCTACAGGAGCTTCTTTTTAGTATAAGAGTGCCCATGTCCCGTCACAATGGTGCTTCATGTGACGTGAGCTCTTCAACGACAGGGTGCCTTTGCATCCACGGACAATATTCGTCCGCGAATGGCCTACATCCTCTTATCCGCATTCGGCAACCAAGGCTTTACGTTTGGCGGCCTTACCTTATCTTTCCTTAGCTATCTCATCTTACTTTACCTTACCATTTACCCGCCTTCGGAGCATAGACAGTAAAATGACAAAAAGCGTATTGTTCGGGTCCATTTTGTTTAACTTAATTTTGTTTTTGTCGTCTCCATGACCAACAACCACTCCACGACTAGTCCTGCACTTTACAAGTTATTTCTCGCCGTGCTATGCGTTTTATTTCTGTACTGATGGCTTTTCAAATAGCAATCTTCAAATGGCAAAGACGTTGTTCCTGTGCTGATGTCATATTCAAACAAACACCATGACTGGTATCCCATGCGATTTTTTTCTATTGTTCACGCCCATTTTAATCTTTTCCGGCTCCACCAATAATCACCGTATGATGAATCATGCACCTAGCAAAAATTTCTCGCCGTGCTACACGTTATTCTGTGCTGATGTTCAGATACAGAGTGATAATTAGCAACTGATGTAAAGAGCCACCATGGACATATAAATTCTGCTTTCCTCATTAAAAGACATATTTGAAAGACAAATTTGTTATCATCAACATTTAATCACAGCTGTTGACAGGCTAATTTCTAGCCCTTCGTGACGAACTGTTCGTAGTGGACGTCCCTCTCAAACACACAGAGCTCCGCCCTGTTCCTGATGTGTCTAGCCATCTTCCGCAGCGTCTCCTCCTTCATGCTAGCAGCAAAATCTCCCGCCACCATTTTCAGCTCGGGGATGGTTTTTTCCATCCCCGAGCTGACTGGTTCCTCACACCTGACCACGTGCGCCATGGCCTGTGATCATAAACTGAAGACCAGGCTGGAGAGATTCGGGCTGTTAGGGGCCAATGGTGCTGAGAGTTGCGAGAGATGGTTCTGTCTCCAGACCTCGAGCGTAGGAACGCCATGGTTGGTGTTGTCACCTGAGGTGATGCACCATCTTCTCCGGGACCCAGACCACACCATTTTTACGCTTGGGAGCCTGATGGAGCACAGACCATTTCTCACCACACCACGGAACTCTTTCGAACGCACTCCTCTTAAAGGATCAGCCAGAACATGCACGCTGCCAGCCTGGACTCCTTGTTGATGGGTAAGAAGATCTGGGCGAGGTGGGGTTGGAACGGCTTCGGGTTGAGCTCCTTCCTCAGGATCCTCCAGATCTTTCCAAGACATCCCGAGTTGTTCTGAGGCCAGCCTAACGTGGGCCATGGGTTGCTTCCGCCAAAAAACCTTTAACCCTCTGGATCCCTTTTGCGGTAGGTGAAGTGCAGTAAGGGGACATAGCAGGGCGCACCGAGGCTTCGGTTTTGAACCTGGTGAATGCCGTGTGGAAGGCCGTAAGGTTCGGAGCAGCTCTGGGCTTGTTTGGGAAAAATTGCCGTCTGAAGGTTCTCCTCACGAGGTTCGAGCTTTGAAGCTCACCATATTTCAAGATAATCCAGCTGAACTGCTCTTTGGTGAACGGTGAGTTTGAACCGGGGAAGGGGCTGTTGGAAAATGGTCTCATGTCTGCAGAGCATGACATGTAAAATTCCAAGATGAAATGAAACAAGAAATGCCCCGATGTGTACACTGAGCACACCTACAAGGAACTTTTCCGTTTTTTGCTTATGTTGCCGAGACAACCATGTTTTGTACCAGTTCCTCCTGATCATCCTGTAACCTCAGACTTAAAGAAGTTTTCGGAGTCTCGGTTTTCACAACTTTCTCCGGCCTCTCGACCTCTTGAGACTGCAAATTACGGGAAACCCCGGTTCCGAAAATTTTCTCGCCCCGGTCAATAACACGTAGACCTGACCAGCGCCTTGTTCATTCCAGTACATCATGACCATCAGGCCTGACTCGTGCCCTGTTCATCGCGGTAAATCATCATCAGACCTGATCCGTACATGTCGCCTCGCCAGTCCACTACACACACTTGACGAGCAAGCCAACACTTCCCAGCACCCCTTCAACGACTGATTAGGGCAAAAGCGCTTAGGACTCGGTTTGTTGCTCCATATCCCACTTCGATCGTTCCAAACGCACATACGCGATCGTCTTCAAACGCGCATATCCTCCAAGTCGACATCCAACTACGTCTCGCTATAAGCAGTCCATGTGTATTGTTCACGAACACCTCAGACACCGCGGGTGGGCCGTGCATACAAAAATAAGCTTTCCGGCGGCCGGGCGCCGCCCACGCTCCGGCCCCGTCACGTCCGAGCCGGTCCAACCCGATCAAGTCCAGGCCGGTCCGGTCCGGTCCGGTCCGGTCCGGTCCGGTCCAGTCCAGTCCAGTCCAGTCCAGTCCAGTCCGGTTCAGTCCGGTCCAGTCCGGTTCGGTCCAGTTCCGGTCCGGTCCGGTCCGACCCGGTCCGGTTCGGTTCGAACCGAACTGGTCCAGTTCGGTCCGAGCTAGTCCAGTTCGGTCTGGTTCGGTCCGGTCTCGAACGGTGCGGCGGGGCGCGACAAGCCGACGGACCCCGCCCCCTTTTCCCACCCCTCCCCCTCTCGCAGTATGATGCAGACGTAGGAGCAGCGGCAAGCACGCAGGTCTATTGTCAATTGTCAGAACCCGGCCAAGAGGAGAGCTGAGGAGACACCGAGGGCGTCGGACGCCCCGAACGCCGCAGACCGGGCGGCAGGACAGCGTGCAGGGCCGGGCGCCGGGCCCGGCCGGCACAGGAGCCGACAGAGCTCGGCCGGCGCGGCCGCCAGCGCGCCGACAGAGCGGACCGGACAGAGAGGCGGCGCGCGCCGGGCGCGGCCGACACTGCGGACGGCGCCGGCGCGCCGCCTCCGGCGGACGGATCAGGAGACGGAGCTGAGAAGATGGGCCGCCCGACCCGGCGAGCTCTCGGCCGCGCGGCGCGCCCGCACACCGGGCCACTACACTGCACTAGACTTAGCCGCACAGAGCCCGAGTGTGACGCCCGGCCCAACATAAACGCACAGCTAAACATTAATCATCCACAACAAATATCAGAAGTGTTCCAACAAACTACATGTAACGAGGCGGCCGCCAGCCGCCGAAGACTCCGATACGCGCGCGCCGAATGGGGGCTGAACGACGCCGCCTGGCGCCGCCGGCCCGACTGACTAGAACATACAGCTACGTGGAATGTATACAAATAATGAAGCCTCAAACATACCGCAAAATACTCTTTATCTCAAAACTCCTCCGCTTCAATTTTTCTCACGCGGACTCGCACACGACGAATATGGCAGCGTAGTGCGTCGATCGGAACAGTATCCGGCGTCCACGGTTCGGCGAACAGTCGCCGTCGGCCGCTGGTTGAACTCTGCACGGCGCGTCGACGCGAGCGTCGGCAGGCCCCAAGGCGACGCACTGCAGCCCACCGGCCGGCTGTGACGGCCAATTTGGACGACTGCCGGCGCACCGTGCGCCCGGCCGGTGCCGAGTGCGAACCACCAGACGCCCGCCACATCGACCAACGTATTCCACTAGAGCTATGACACAGGTACCGTGGAGCGCCGCGCACCAGCCGCCAGACAAAGTTCAAGTTGTACCACTTGCCGCCAGGTGTCCCGCCGAGCCTACTTGGCCTCTGCTTCGTCCTGGTCCATCGGCTCCTCTTGTGTGGGTGAAACGGGCCGGGCCGGCGATGACCTGTCGGTGGGGTGCGCGTCTGTTACCTGGCCCTGAGCGGGTCACGGCGGCTGTAGCGAGCGGAGGACAGGGGTCCATGGATCCGGACCCGACTGCCAGCCGCTATATATCTGTCCAGGCCAAGGAAGCAGCCAGACAAGCGTCTGGGTCGCGTGCCGTCTGGGTCGTCTGGGAAATGGAGAACATGTATGGATATGTTTCAGCAGGTGTCCTCGATACGAGTCCGTAAAGGTATTTATACTCAGTTATTGATCATTCAGTTTTTGAAGTACACGTGAGTAAAAGGGGTCTGATATTATAAAAGCTCAAACATTTCGGCACGATCTGGTATGTCTTCGTCATTGCAATCAATGATTGCCCAAGCCTTCACCAGTTTCGTGCATTCCTCGGTATGAACACTTTCTTATACGTTTCTCACACTGATGAGGTTCTACCTAGACGCGAAGACTTAAACCCATAAAATTTTGAAAATTTTCCGGACAGAGAATCCAGCAAACACGGGACCTGCCTATGGAAGCCACCTCTGACTGCCGACAGTCAGCTGACAGCGCCAGTGGGCTAAGTCGTGTGCCAGGGTCGTAAACCAGAAAACTCGCGACCTGGCCTGAAATTGTTTCTAGCTTGACGAAACGGAGTACAGGATGGTTTGGAGGGAAGGGACAGGTGAAAATAAGGAAATACAGTACAAATACACGGGAAATGAAGACCCAAGTGACACGTTTCCGGACCAATGCACGTAGAGCCGACAAATATACGTATAGATAACGGACGTAAGCAAGTGTACATACGCAAATGTATGTAAACGCAAATGTAAGGAAATGCAAATGTACGTCCCACAAATGTACCTATGGCAAATGTAAGCATGCGCAGACATCCGTGGGTGCAAATACACGCATGCGCAAATGCACGCAAACGCAGCTGTTCGTCTGGCAAATGGGCCTATGGCTAATGCACGTAGAGCAAATGAACGTACGCGCATATGCACATATCGCAAACGTACGTATGCGCAAAAGTACGTATGCAACAAGTATGCAAACGCAGAATATGTAAGAATAGGTAAGAATGCAATCATAAAAATAGCAGTGGCTGGTTATCCGACCCCTGGTGAAGGAACAATGATGAAGAGCTGGGATGAAAGATGTAGCCTCTTACGCACACAGATCAGTCCGTTGGTCCTTGATTAATCATCCCTCGCTGGACGTAAGGCGTCCATTTCTATCCTTACTGGGGTACAGCAACGGAACAGAAACGAGCACGTAGCTCGTTACATCTGGTTCTAATGCGATCCGAGTCCACCCCTTCAGACAACTCGGTTACCTCTCAGGCCACTGGAGAACAGATTATGCCGTTCGCCGTCTTTGCCGTTATCGTCGTAGTTTTACGAAGAATTGTCTGCAAGCCATGGTTTTGTAGTAACGTGGCTTTAAAAACAATCGCTCTTGTATTCCGTGATTGCTTTTGTTGCTCCCAGCCAAGGGCGGGTCAAGAGGTCAAATATCACCAATATCCTTTATGACGCGGCTAGTACCAAAAACCTATATTTCGTTACCACAGAATAGCGTTCTATTATCGAAGAGGCAAACGCAGTAGCCATTACTGAAATCTGTGCCAAAACGTACCCTAGACCGGTTCAAACCGGTTCAATGACATTCTGAGGTCTCAGAAGGTCGATGATCTAACCTGACCAAATAAATGTCACTGACCTTTCAAAACACGACATGGTGTCACCATGCGCTAAAACAGCCCAGCGTTAAAAACTAACCTACCTCGGCAAACTCCTGAGAAACACGCCAAAAACGTATCTCAGATCTAGAAAATCGGCTGGCGTCATAATCCAGTGACCTGACACGACTTAGTACTATTTCCTGGGGATAATATGCAGAAAGGGATGTAAAATCAGCCATGAAAAATTTTAAGTTCTTGAAGCAGGTAGCTCGTCAACAGTCTTAAGAACACCGTGGGGGTGGCGACCGCCCCCCCCCTCACTCGTCCGGTGAAGGTTAATCCACCGACTGTGAGCTGAGTGTTTACGTCCTCCTCGTAAATTTTAGTATCTCTCAAGCGAATTACCGCAATGTCTCGACACTTTTATCAACTCTTACTACATCAACTGTTCAGGTGCTGATCACAATATGCAGAAGTTATTTTACGGCCAGTCAAAGGACATCATGAAGGCAAGCATCTTTTACGATTCGACGTTCAAATTCACTTTCCTGATTCACTGTCGATGCCCTGACGTGGCACGACAACTGCGGCTTGCACTACATGACGGCACCACCTACCGGCCGAATATGGAACCTCCCCGACTCCA
This sequence comes from Capitulum mitella, assembly GCA_030062745.1. NCBI lineage: Eukaryota > Metazoa > Arthropoda > Thecostraca > Pollicipedomorpha > Pollicipedidae > Capitulum > Capitulum mitella. Next base: position 16,984,791 of record CP099849.1, read on the forward strand.
TGACGTCGAGACTGGGTCCTCATACCGCGACCTCGTCAGGACAGTACATTGGCCAATTTGCGCATTTGCGTACGTACATTTGCGCATACGTGCATCTGCCGTGCGTACATTAGGGCTTACGTACATTTCCGCATACGCACATTTGCTAGGCGTATACCTGCCATACGTACATCAGCAGTTACGTACATCTGCGGATACTTACATTTCCCATACGTACATTGGCGCTCGCGCAGATCTGAACTTAAGTACATTTGCGCATATGTGCATTTGCCATGCGCACATATGCGCTTATGAACATTTGCGTACGTCCATTTGCGTACGTACATGTGCTTTAGGAAGAAACGAAAACAAAAACAAAACACAAAATTTTACTGAGCAAATGCGGCATTTTTGAAGGACCCGAACAATGAACATGTGAACACTATGATCTGATCAGCGGGGATAATTAACATTTGCATTAAGGAGCATGCGCTCGTACGTCACGAACTTCTGATCCCTTACATCGTTTCAGTGAAGGTAACAATGCAATCAGTCTTGGAAAGACTGCGTATCTCAGGGCCTGTACCCCAGGATGACAAAGCAGATAATGGTACCCTAATGCGCTGATGAATATTTTGGGGCGAAGAACGTCACTAGTTCCATATTACTGCCTCTGAACTTGTTCGTCTGTGGCTGATGACCGACAAGCCTGGGAATCTCCCAAAGGGAGCATGGGTCCGAAGAGATCGATTCGGAAATCGGGGGCCGCTTTCCTTTACTACTGCATCCCGATATTTCGTATACTTTTATTAAGTCTTCTCTCGCATCGAGGGAGTCTATGATCCCCCAAAGCCGTTTTCTCTTTGTATTTCCGCCTTTAGACCCAGTAGTTATTGGCTGGCTCCTCCTCTCACGCAGGCTTTTGCTTCCACAAGCAAGACTTAACGTAAAATCACGCCGCTACAAGCTTGTCGGGTCAGATACGCAAAGTGCTCGGACAATGCGGTGGGGGAACCCGTACCATTGTAAACGCAGGACATCAACAAATACTGTTAACCGCCGTCTGGTGCCGAGAAGAATGTCATCATCTGGGTCTCCAATCCTTAGCCTTGGCCTTAGCCTCGCAAAGCAAATTTCTCCAGCTGGCTCCGCATTACTCCGAAACTCAGTCGCCCGCCGCCACTGCGCGTGGGAGACGAAGGGAACAGACACCTTGGCCACGGCACGTTGCCCGACCGCGGGCTGCAGGGCCGTGTGCCGCGCCCCGCGTGGCGGCGGCCCGCGGCGGACGCTCCCCGTACCTGCAGGGCGGCGCCGTCCCGGCCGCCAGAGCAGCGGGCGGCGGCGGCGGCGGCACTGGCTGCGACGGCGGCTGAGCCTGGTGCTGCGGCTGGCCGGAGCCGGCCGGCGGCGCCACCGGGTGGTGCTGATGCTGGTGCTGATGTTGGTGCTGGTGCTGGTGCTGGTGCTGGTGCTGATGGACGGACAGGCCGGCCATGGCCGACAACGTCTCGGCGTCCCGGTCCTTGAGCGCCTCGGCGTGAGCGAGCGGCACCAGGTGGGCGGTCCTCTTAACGCACGGCCAGTGCAGCACCTGCCCACAGAGCAGCCGCTGTCCTCCTGCCTCGGTACATCGGAACGAACACCATTCATACATCGGTGAAAGCCACGGAGCGGCCGGCGACACCAGAGGCACCCCGCACTGCGCGCCCTGATTTTACCGCCTGATTCGGAGCATATCCCATCTGGCCCTCTGGTTCCATTACGCATACACATTTGGAAACGTACTTTTCTCTCCCCTTGAACGTGCATTCACCGACTACGTGGCGCTATCCTGCAGGACAACATTTGAAAAGAAAGGCACTGAAAGCGGAACTGCCATCGCCCTGCTGGCCAAACAAAGCCCAGCCAAATTCAGCACGACGACTATCTCATTCCCTCAGTTTCAGTCACGTACAGGGATGACTTTGCTCGGTAGCCATTCGACACGGAACACCGGTCACAATCAGGCAAACCATGAACGGGAGCACGAGCGGCAACAAAAGCAAGAGCCAGAGCAACAGCAGGAGCAGGAACAACAGAAGCCGCAGCAGAAGAGACAGAGGGAGACATAACACAGAGACTGCACAGGACAGGATAGGACAGGACAGGACAGAGCAGGCGCAGGGACAGGACAGGACAGGACAGGACAGGACAGGACAGGACAGGACAGGACCGACAGACGGCGGCTAGCCGCGGTGCCGCAGGCATACCTGGGTGGCGATGGTTTTGTGCAGGGTGTCGACAGCGGCCTGGCACGGCTTTCTGTTGAGCTCCTCGTCGCTGATGGGCTGCAGCTCGTCCCCCAGCAGGGCCCGCATCGTCTGCTCTGTGGCGTCGCAGATCGCAGGGATGTCGTAGCCGCCCTCCAGAGCCAGTGCCACCTGTCAAAGCGCCATCAGTACACGGCCTGTATAATGGGTCGTGTCGCCGGCAAAATATCAACGCGCCCCGGGCCGGCCTCCGGATCCACCTTCGCCGGGCGGGGAGGTCATGAGAACCCCCCTCCCCTAAAGATTTCCAGACCTATACGCCCCAAAGAAAAAATGAAAACACCGCTGGAAAGTCTTAAGATCTGATAAAAACAGTTGACTTTTTAGTAGGCCAATCTTATAGTCACCGGCGATGATTTACTTCAAATTACCCTGTTAACATTTCTATCAAAAAAAGAAACTAATAAGCAAGGCTTCTATGTTGCTCAAAGGAGCTTAACAGTAAAACGCAGGTTCATACGTTACCTACGTGGATTTACGACTTACGATACCATAAGATGAAACGATTTACGCCAGTGGACCGGAAAAAGACACTTCTCACTACATCTGACCATTTCAGGGGACGCGGAAAATGAAGACAAAAGTCGCCTTTTTTGGCATCGCAGGAGTCTCGTTTTTTTCTGAACGTATATGTAATGGATACTTCTTGGCTGAAATGCGCCACAAATGTAACTGACACGCATATGACGTCTGCAAGTATCATACCTGTCACACAACATCAGTCTACGTCATGGTTGCCCGACGCCTATGCGTCGGGCGTTTCTCGTGTCCTTTGCGTCATCTGCCACATCATCATTGATCAGGCTCGGTAATTCCATAATATCAGATCATGTAATATCCCTTCTTCATCTTGTACCCACGCCCAAAAGCATTTTCTATGTAAGTCGCTCAGATACCGGGTGGGGGACTCGGCCGCAATGCAAACGCCTGGTATTTCGCGGAAAGTTATTTTCGCGACGCAATGGTTCCTATTTTTGACCAAAACTAAGAGGACTGGAGCCATGCAAGCTCTACAGAAGGAAGGTATGTGCATAATTCTTATCATATGTGGTCATACATAGTGTGTTTGCATTGCAAACAAAACATGTCATTTCAAAAAGTTACATCAGGCCAGTCTGGGTCAAATGGGACTGGCTCACCCTCGGAAAATTAGTCCTTATCATACATTTGTGTTTTCCAGGCACATGACTACGATCAAGCGTTCCAAGACTGTCAACCAAAGGACTGTAGTCGGTTGCGGGTCTGAAAATTCGTTATGAAACGTGACCTGACCCAAGGTTACGGGTAAGGGGTACAATTACGAGTGCAAATGACGTGAGATGCACTACAATATATATCCAAACTTCAAAACCGCCGAGTCAGTCCCACAATCTAAATAGCAAACATAAAAAAGGCCGAAAGTTCAGCTGACTTCGAGTCAAGGACTTTGCAATTTCCAAAAAACGAAATGGCAGAATTGCTCCATTCGTTATGTTCCATCGATTTAACCCATGTCAACTGGTACATTTGGGAAATGTTAGTTTCATTTTTTTGGAACATCGTCTTGCATGAACCATCCTAGCTCAACGACCTGAGGTGGCCCTGGTTTAAAAACTGGCACAAGGTGTAAAAACGATGCATGAAAAGGTACCCCAAGTGTCGTATCTCAGCGCCTTTCGTGTTCTGGCTACCCTCAGAACACCGGAATGGGGTTCTCATGACTCCATGGTCCGGCGAAGGTTAATTGCCCCACATTCCAGTCGTCTTCTTCGAACCACTTAAAACAGGACAAGCATTTCATGCAACATTGGTTCCGAACAGTTGTAACGGACTGGCTGAAGACAGGCGAAGCCCAATCACGTAAATCCAACGTGTCGGACGTTCGTGCTGGGCGCCTCCTACTGCCACCTCCCCCCATCATCACAAGACTGACCTCTTCTGACCTCTGCCCGGGACCGCCCACAACCGGACAACTGACCTCTTTTGACCTCTCCCTGGGACCGCCCATCACCAGACGACTGACCTCTTTTGACCTCTCCCCGGGACCGCCCATCACCAGACGACTGACCTCTTTTGACCTCTCCCTGGGACCGCCCATCACCAGACGACTGACCTCGTTTGATCTCTCCCTGGGACCACCATCGGACGACTGACCTTGCCGTTGGCCAGCGTCATCAGCTGACGGGTCATCCAGGCGAAACAGGCGGCCGACACCTGGTAGCCGCCCAGCGGTGACGGGTGGCCGCGAGCAGCGTCAAAGCCACTCGACACCAGCAGCACGTCCGGCTGGAAGTCCTGCGGCAGCCGCGCGCCGCGCTGGTCACCGCTGGTCACGACAGCGCCGTCACACGGCTGGCCACGGCCGCCCACCCACCACCCGACCGCACCGCCAGCCAGCCGAACCTCTGCTGCACCGCCACCAGGTGGCTGTCGCCAGCCAAATGAGCGCCAACAGCCAACTCAGCACACCCCGCCGGGCGGCCAGGCCAAAACCCTGCTACCGTGCCACCGGGCGCACTCCACAAACAAGGCCAGGTCATCTGCAAAACACGCCGCTCCGTCGCGACAGCGCCCAGAAAATATTGTTCGTGACGGAGAGAGCTTGGCGAAACATCGGCACAACTCCGGCGGCGGCCGAGACCGTCCCAGTCGGCCTCTTCTGACGACCGCCGGCAGCCGAGGGCGGCCACGTACCGGCCCGTCCCGCTCGGAGGCCAACTCACCCGCGCTATGGGCATGACGACCGCGCGGAAGGCGGCCAGGTACTCGGCGTCCCCCATGGGCGGACTGCAGCCGCCCGACCACGCCACGTTCACGTTGAAGCCCATGCCGTCATCGGCGCCGCACTGTCCCGAAACGTCAGGTCAGGTCAAATCAGGTCAGGTCAGGTCAGTATAGGCCGGATCGGATGAGATTAGGTCGGGTAAGGCCAGGTCACAGATATCACAGGCGGCTGAATCCGTACAAATTGCCAATGAGCAAACGACTCGGATCTCACAAAACATCTCGGAAAGCGAACGACACGAAGTGAAGCCAACCAGGGGACATCTCGCTCGGGCAGGTAATTACACCTGAGTAGACCCGTACCAACACAACTTCACGCCATCAATTAGCCACGCTCCCAACCTGATTCGATTCGTTCACGGTTCCGCCACGCGGTCCGCGGCTACCCGTGCACCTTCGAAATTTCTGCCAAGTCTCACCTCGGTCGGCGCGCCCGTGCCCGGGAAGAAGTTGCCGTCGTCGTGGCGGTGCAGCGACAGGTAGAGCACATGCGAGCTGTCGTAGAACAGCTGCTGTGTGCCGTTGCCGTGGTGCACGTCCCAGTCGACGATCATCACCTTCTCGACGTTGAGCTGCAGACGCAACAGGCGGGCGGCGATCGCCACCGAATTGAAGAAGCAGAAGCCCATGGCCTGGTGGTGTTCGGCGTGGTGGCCAGGCGGCCGGACCAGCGCAAAGCCGTTCTTGACGGCGCCCGTGGCAACTGGCGGCACCGAACACGGACGTCACAAACGATGAACGAGTGGCCAGCAGCGGCCAACTGTCCCGCCTTAAGACAAATGCGTACTGCCTCGTTATTTTCACACCAAGGCTGTACAACTGTTCGCTGTAAGCCACCCAGCACAAAACAAACAACGTCCTTAACTGGACTCTGCCGCCTTTTCTCAGAAAGTCGCGTGGATTTAAGCCGTAAGGCAAGTGACTAATGCCTGTCTGGTATCGCAGTTAGTTAATGGGTTACGATGCAATCCCGCGCAAACAACATTCATCCACGTGTCCGGATTCTTTTCTACATACTTAACCCGAACGTGCTTAAGTGGGTATCGTTTGGATCAGCGTCTATGCTAAGCCTACTGCCGCCACCTAAGTGCACCCAATTACGGGACAATTCCGCCCGACCCGCTGAACCCAAATGCCCTGGAAGATCTTTACCATGCCGTGTACGCCACGACACGGTCGTCCCGTGACCGGCTGACCGCTTCCGTACCATGCGAAACAGAGCTGCTTCTTCCGGGACTCCAGCCCGGTGTCTCCCACACACTGGACTATCATGTATCTGTTTACTATGCTGTATATTATACTTCTTATCCGGCAAACCACGGCGGCGGATTAGCCAATCGGCGACAAGACCGGCCCTCAACGCTCAGCCAATCAGCGGCGAGATCAGCTATCAGACACGTAGCGTCCGCGTGTTGCGAGGGCATGCTCAAGCTTGGTTCAAGACGTGTCACGAGTAAGTTGGCGGATGAATGGACTGCGTAATTTGGTCTTCGAAGATACGCAGTTCAAAACCCTAGTAAAACAACTGTTCGGAAAAACAGAATGTTGTGTTGAAACTGTTCGTGCTCGACAACTCCAATGATGCAAACAACGAAGTATCCATGATTTGTACCGTCCAAGTGGGTGTGATGGTGGTGCCCGCCCGATAACAGGGCCGGCTGTGTGTCCAACAGACCGGCACAGGCCCCTGATACCAGGGCCAGCTGTGTGTCCCACTGACCGGCACAGGCCCCCTGATACCAGGGCCAGCTGTGTGTCCCACTGACCGGCACAGGCCCCCTGATAACAGGGCCAGCTGTGTGTCCCACTGACCGGCACAGGCCCCCTGATAACAGGGCCGGCTGTGTGTCCCACTGACCGGCACAGGCCGCCTGATACCAGGGCCGGCTGTGTGTCCCACTGACCAGCACAGGCCGCCTGATACCAGGGCCGGTTCGCTGTCCGACTGACCGGCACGGGCCGCCCGATAACAGGGACGACTGTGTCCAAAACAGTTCGGCCAGCTGTGTTCACTCAGGGCCGGCTGGCTGCACTGACCGTTAAGGGCCAGCTGGCTGACGCAGCCGGCCGCCATGCGAGCTGCGCTGCTCGTGTGCAGCTCGTTCCAGGTGGTGTCCAGGTCCACGCCGATTCCTCCGCACGGCATCTTGACAAACGAACGTATGGGCAGTTCGCCCAGCTTGCCCAGGTCCAGCTTCTGCCGATTCAGCGGGTTCGTGCCTGCCAGGAGGGGGAAAATCAGCGGTGGCACAGCGAACACCTTTCACACCGAGATCACCACGTGACGCGCAAGGCCCGTGAGGCAATAAAATAAGACGACGTTAAACACGAAGCGCAAAGTTCAGAAGGCAGTAAAATGGTAAGTCGGCGTTTAACATGACGCACAAGGTTCGGAAGGCAGTAAAATGATAAGTCGGCGTTTAACATGAGGCACAATGTTCAGAAGGCAGTAAACTGATAAGTCGGTGTTTAACATGACGCTCAAGGTTCGGAAAGCAGTAAACTGACCAGTCAGCGTTTACTGTTATCTACACGGTTCACTTTTAAAGGACTTGCATTCATACTTTCGTTCACTGTAAGCTACTAAGAAGCAACGCATTTAACCCCTTGTCTCTCTTAATGAAAACGCCTACTGTCTTTCAAAGCAGCTAAGCCCATTCAACACAAACATCGCCGGACGATTCGCCGGCCCTCCTACTGCGGGCGCCAGGCGGCGGCCGTACCAAAGAAGATGGTGTGCGCCTCGCTGTGGCAGGTCTGAATCTCCTCGATGGTGGCCTTGCGCGAGCGGATGCGGTCGCAGCGCTGCGTGATGCCCGTCTCCTGCAGCCGGCTCCAGATGAACTGCAGCCGCGCGCTGTGCTCCGGGTGGTTGGCGCTGTCGCCGCACACGCACTGGTGCTTCAGCATCAGCGGGTCGTAGACCAGGCCGGTGCCGCAGCCCTGGCGGCCGGAGCGGCTCGTCAGACGGCGCCGACGGCCCGCCGCCTCCCAGCCCGGCACCCGTCCTCGGGCGGCCCGGCCCGAGGCCAGCCCAGGCTCGTTTCCGCGCCCCAGCAGCCGCCGCAGCAGCCGTGACCCGTGCGGTGACCCCGGCCGACTGGCCAGTTAAGCAGACATCCACGGGCCCGCACACCACGGCGCCCTCTGGGACGCGGCCACGCAAACGACGGACCGCCACCTGATCAGGCGTTCCACTGCCCTCGGCCGCAGCGCACCTATCGACGACCCGGCCACAGACCACACACTCGACCACGCACAGCGCGGATCATGTAGCGCCACGACAGGGCGGCTCCCAGAGCTCGCCCCGACTGAACCCGTCCGGGACCGGCCGCCGCTGTCGGTCACAGCTCGCTCAACGGCAGAGAGCGCCAGCAGCGCCCGACACCGGACGCGACCACCTTCGACAGGCAGAAAGCGCCGCTCCGGAGTCCAGAAGCGGTGCTGACCCCGCCGCCGACAGGGCGACGTCCGCTCACAGGCCGGCAGACGCGGGCGTCCTCTGGCGATAGCGGCGCGCGCTCGCTCGGCGTCCACATACCACCGAGCACAGGCCGGTGACCTGAGCCCCGGCCGAAGCTGTGTCTGGACCGCGCCGTGGCCCGGCGAGCCCGGCCGACGCGAGACGCACCTGCTTGCTGACGTAGGTGATGTGCAGATCGCGGCCCGGGCTGACGGAGCTCGGGTTGAGCGTCACCAGCGGCGATGAGAAAGCGCGCGCCAGCGGCCGAATGGAATGGTGAGTTCGCACGCACGGCGGCGGACCTGGAAAAGCAGGAACACAAGCGCAGGTCAGCGCCAGCGGCCGAACAGGCGGCGCCAGCAACTCAAGTCGGCATGCCGGTCACAAACACAGACACAAGACCAGTGTTGGGCAGGGCTAACGGCATGACAGGACACCAACAAAGCCGGCACAGGCGACGAACAGCGGCGTCTGTATTCGCACACCGCTGGTGATTCCAGGATGGCTGGCTGGTTGGAGGACATCTGGACAGCACAATGCGTCACCAACACCCATTGTGCTAACGGAAGCACAAAGAGACGGAAAGATAGGAGAGGATGGCAGCAGGGAGACACCACCTGGAGCGTGCCCACACTCACGCCGCCGCGGCCCCGCCGCCTGCAGCACGTTGGTGACGTTGGTGATGTACACCAGGTGGCAGGAGGCGGCCGGCTGGCGGCGGCGCCGCCGGCGCCGGCCGCACGGGTGGCGGCCGGCTCGGCAGCGCAGCGGCCGCTCCGAATGACCCAGCAGCGCCGCGCGCAACAGGTCCAGCGGCGCGCCGACCAGCAGCCGCAGCAGGCCCTCCAGCAGCGCCGAGACCGCGTCCAGCAGGGCCGGCTGCCGGCTTTCCGAGCCCAGCGCACCACTGAACGTGCCGCACGCCACCGGCGACAGCCGCTCGCCAACCGTGGTCATCCCTCCTAGCCCAGGTCTGCACTCGATTTGTGAAACCAAAGGAAATTTGTCTTGTTTCAAGTGGTGCAAAAAACTTTAGGCTCATCAAAACACCAGCAGATCCCAAACAGAGTAAAGAACGCAAAAAAAAACAAAGCGTGATTAGCAAAAGTAAAACATAATGACGAAGAATTTCTACGGAAAAGAATAAAATGACCCGGACGCATTAACTTAAAAGGGAAGCTTCATAAGGAATTAATCATCCGAGTTTAATCGACGATTCCCATCTCGTGCATGTGTGGCGTTCGGATCCCCACTGAAGAAAATTAAGATAGTGTATCGAGCAGCATTCGGGTTTTCTCTCCTTAAGTTCGTTAACAAAGCACATTTTATTGCACGGGGTTGGTCACCGTTTAAATAAAGTGATTTTATGAAAGGTAGTAATAACGACTACCAAGATCTACGCCGCACACGTTGAATCCAAGACATCAAATCGGTACATAACCTTAGAACTGGCTACTCGTAAGATATCGCGAGAACGCACATTTATATACAAGATGTCAAGACAAAGGGACTCGCAGCTGTACGTCTTTCACTAAGTCTTTTGGTGAGAAAACTAACAGAAGGTGGCCTCAGAACCACGACATTCAATGGAAGAATAAAAAAAAAAACACACAGGCACAGTTTTACAGATGTGGTTTTCATCTACTACCTTTCATCTAAGTACGCTCTAAAAATACAGAATGACAATAAACCATTTCTGTGACTTGGTGCTTTCACCATTCCGCGGAAACAGCGAAATCGGTTTAGTGGCCGTTTCCACTCGTAGATGGCAGTATCACTCTAGACCATCAGATGTGACATAATAGCCTGCTGGATGACAATGTTACGTCATTAGCCTGCAGTCATGAAACAAAATTTTAACATACGTCAAGACGTTAAAATGAACAAAATTAAAGAAAGTTTCATTTGTTATACTTTCACCGCCGGCCAACCGGCACAGTTTGTCAAGTTCAGTACGGATGCAAAATGTGGTCCCAAAATGGCCTAAAAGTGCGCACTACCATGGTCCATAAACGTCACCTACGGTATTCCACAGTGGGAAAGCCAATGATTTTTTACAGCAAAATATCGCTGCCATGACAGTTAACACTAAGCCCAATAAGTTCCACATCACTAATGCATCCCATATTTCCCGCTGATCTGAAAAGACCAAAACGGCTCTGAACATTGAGCAAAAAATCTAGCAAGCCCGAAAAATCTTGCCACCCAAGATCGTTTCCACATTTCACCGGAATGTGTATTTTCTATTTGTCACAAAGTACAGGAACGGCTCACAGTCTTTCGATCTATTCTTCCCTCATCACCCCCCACCCCCTCCCAACACACACAGACAGACCATGTAAAGGAAACCTGCTCCTTTTTCTTTAATTTCTTGCTTTAATTTCCACATTTCCTCTATATCGCCATTCACAGAGTTTCAACCCTGAGGGTTCGCCGCATCGTCATAAAATGATTTTAAGCCATTGAAACCAGCTATTCGTAACATTTTTCTTCGGCAAAAAGCGTACATGTCGCTTTCCTTCCAATCACCCGATGCTTATATGATACGCGAAAGTGTGGATTTCCTCACCCTAGTTCTAGGCTTTAATCAATTTAACAAGTGTAGTGTAAAACATGATTCCAAAGTGCGGATTAAGCCCACGGCCACGTGACGCCAGCGTGTGCCGAGAGGCCGCCAGTTCCGCAAATACGAAGGTGAAATCACAACGGAAAACGTCACGCACACACGCCGGATAGGACAAAAAGGCTGAAAGAACTGAAACAGCAACACATCTGGCGACCATGTGCCTTTCTCTCTGAAGCTTCCGAAGTTGTCGAAGACGTTCTTGTACTTCACTTATAAAATACAATCTACATTTCCGCCCATTTAGAGATAAACAGAAAACAAACGAAAAAGCTGAACAGCCCCGGAGCAATGGCGGATGAAGGCGATCGATGGCGTTTGACGATCACAGATGAAAAGTTTCTCTCTTCTTCGTATTTCACCAACTGGTTTCCTCGAGTGATGTTTGGGATCAGAGTTCGCGCTTAGCAGAATGTTTGCATGGGCAATAAGCCCCACATCAGAGACTTCAATTTCCGGGCAATGGCTATTTTCGTTTTGGGACGAACGTTCAAAGAGACGTGAAAATACGGTCAGACCGTCAGGTGAGCATGACCCTCTACTGGCAAGCTGCCTGGTAGTATGCGGCCCGATCGTGTGTCACCACGAGACAATCAGCAACATCACATCTGAACTGTCGACCAATCGTCATCTGCATCGAACACTGCAACATGACCGCCCGCGCAAACTTTGAATGGCATTAAACAAAAACGGAAATCAACAGTTGGAACATCAGACTGGTACATTCGAACTTCAAACTAATGTCAGTATAAAGGGAGACAGTTTACTTTTGTTCAATAACTGATGGACTGTAACACAGCAGTTACTCAATGAAGACGATTGTTTTGCGGTAACTTCTGTTGTCGGCCTTCCTGTATTGTGCACCAGTGGCTCCAAACTTGTCCAAACTTGCGAAATGCATCCTTACGCTCACTGCCTATTCTACACAGTGTGTAGCTTCACAGAATAGCGATTTAGCATGCCTAAGAGCCGAATCATCAACACCAATATAGCCCAATGCCTCAGAGCTTCACCTCCTTTCCCACGGCGCGTGTCACCGGTCAAGGACAGAAGGAGAAATTCATACCAGAACGACGTCCTCCAGGGTATGTATCTAGCACGGCGCTAATGCCATGTTAATGAAGATTCTTGTCATTCAAAGTAACCCACGGAGAAAGAATCGGCGCGCCGTAAAAAAGGATCAATCTAAATATAAACCACCATAAGAGTTAAACACAAAGTTACAGCCAACGACATCAGACCACGTAGCGCCAGACCAAATGGAGGCAACGCTTGCAAAGCAGCACACCAGAGTTTCGCGAGCACCGGTGCAGGGATCGGGTGGTGGCAGCAAAACTGCAGCAGAGGCTGCGCTGGACACTGCCAGTCGCCTACGGGCCGCTCTCCACTCACCGTCCTTGTACGTCGACCGGGAGCTGAAGCCCAGAGGCCGCGGCAGCTCCTCCCGGACCTCCGTCAGGTCGATCACCTGCAACAGAGTCGCACCAGGTCCCTCAGCTCGCACGTGCTCCCGGTCCGCCAACAGGGCGTCAGTGGCCACACTCCGTCGAACGCGGTCACTCAGTCCGGCCTCACTCGGCGACGGCGGCCGAGGCGCGGCCGAGGGCCGAGCGCGCGGTACAGCTGAGTGGCAGACGGCAAGACAGTCTGTCCAAACGTCGCAATACTCCGGCAGCACGTGAGCAGAACGGCCTGTGCCGATAAACAGCACGGACCCAAACGAATGGCCTCGGCCTACCAACTCCTTCGTAGGGGGGGACCTCTTTAACGGCCTCGAACCCTGACTGCCTGAGGAGATGTCACAATAAAGATACTGTCATTGCCAGAACGCTTACGTTTCTTCGTCGCGAATTGGTTTCAATTCGCGACCCATAAGTTGCGACATTTCCACGGACAGCCTCGACCGATAACCAGACCAGCATTTCGTTCAATGATCCCGTGGGCATGGACCCGAGGTGTTCGTCTGCCGAAGCAGACACATCCAGCTATTCAGTCTCGGAAACGCGGGGCTTCAGAGGCCCGTCATTCCCGAATGAGATGATACTCCCGCACGTCGGCTTCTGATACCCGGCATCATTTCACTACCCGGCTTCGAACATCGGCCGTCAGAAGCCAGCAAACACCGGCCGTCGGAACCAAGCGAACAGCGGCCGTCAGAACCCAGAGAACACCGGTAGTTAGGACCCAGAGAACACCGGCCGTCAGAACCCAGAGAACACCGGCCGTCAGAACCCAGACGACACCGGTAAATAGGACCCAGAGAACACCGGCCGTCAGAACCCAGAGAACACCGGCCGTCAGAACCCAGACAACACCGGTAGTTAGGACCCCGAGAACACCGGCCGTCAGAACCCAGAGAACACCGGCCGTCAGAACCCAGACAACACCGGTAGTTAGGACCCAGAGAACACCGGCCGTCAGAACCCAGAGAACACCGGCCGTCAGAACCCAGAGGACACCGGTAGTCAGGACCCAGAGAACACCGGCCGCGAGAACCAAGAGAAATCGGCCGTCACGTCAGCAAGCACCGGCCCTTAGAATCCAGCCCTAATGAGCACGTCGGCACGATCCTCAACATTCACAACCGACGCCCAACGCGTGCCCCGAGAACGTGACAGCATACGCCGTGCCAACCACCAGCAAAGGTATGGTCCCGCCACATCGCGTCCACAGCCCGCCCGCGGCCATCAGCACGCCGGCACCTGATGATCAAACAGACATCTCGCTGTCCCGGCCGGGGCTCTCACCTCGGCATCCCGTTCTACCAGCCGGGGCCCTCACCCCGGCATCCGGCCTGCCCGCTGGTGCCCCACCCCGGCATCCGGCCCTGCCCGCTGGTGCCCTCACCCCGGCATCCGGCCCTGCCCGCTGGTGCCCCACCCCGGCATCCGGCCCTGCCCGCTGGTGCCCTCACCTCGGCATTCGGCCCTGCCCGCTGGTGCCCTCACCTCGGCATCTTTGGACTCCTGCATCTCGCGCGCCACGGCCGCCTCTGTCTCCTCCTCCACGTTCTCCACGTGGTTCTTGCTGGTGGCGCGGGTCAGCACCGTTTGCCGGATGTGCTGTGAACGCGATCGGACAGTCAGCGCCGAGCGCTGGGCCCGCTCCGCACAGGGCCCGGCGCGCTGGTGGCCCGGCTCCGAACGACGCAGACCGAGCCCCGCCGCCGTCCGCCGCCGGCACGGTCCACTGCCTGTCGCCCCAGCAGGGCACACAAGGAGCGCGTCCGACTCACTCATGGGCCCGGCCAGCGTACGCCAATCATTCACGCCAAATGAAAGTCCAATGGCGCGACAACAGGAATTCGCTGCAATCTCTACAGGCGTTACTCCTTCCGTCAAAGCGTAGATAAACAAGCGACAATTCAAAACAAATGTGCACAGCCTCATAAAACACAAGCCGCATAGCGAACACGAAAATCTGGAGAAACATTACAAGAGAAGTGTTTTTTTAAGATCCCATGTTTGTGACTTTGACTGTGTACATCTTAATTTCTTGCTCTGTATTTTGGAGTGGACGTCTAGGTTGTTTTCACCATAAATGGTAGGTTAAGTACAACGTATGAAAATAACGTTCTCTGACAATGCCTTTGGGACACTTCTCTGACATCAAGTGGATCAAAGCCAAATGTTTCTGATCCCACAACGGAGAACACATAACCGTCTGTCAGCAAAGCATGCTCATTTCTAGAGCGGACATCAGCATGGACTGGCGTTGCTCTGCGTTGCCAGCGTTGCTGTACCCTGTTCCAGAAGGGTACAGCGCAAGATACAGCACATGCCGGCAGAGGAGTGCAGCACAGAGTACAGCACGACACTGCAGAGGGGTACAGCACAGGATACACGTCCCGGCACGGGAGTACAGTGCAGGATAAAACACGCCCCGACAGAGGGGTGCAGCACGGGATACAGTACGTCCAGGCAGTGCAGGATACAGTACGTCCCGACAGAGGGGTACCGTGCGAGATACAATATGTCGCAACAGAGGGCTGCGGCAAGGGACGTCTCAGCACGACTTCGTCTAAAAGTGCCTTGGACAGAGGTGTAACCACGACACAGGGTGTCTGAGCTGAGCCTTGTATGAGGTCTGTGTGCTATATCCAATCACGTCAATGTCGCCTGAACAGGATACACGTGTGTCTGTCTTTGAGAGCGTTCCTGTGCGCTCCGTGCTCCAGCGACAAGTCCGGCGCGCTCGATCCGGGGGCGGAGGAGGGCTGACCTGTTTGAGCAGGTTGTGCTGGTGCTGTTGCTCGTACAGACGCCGCTCCTTCACCAGCTGGTCGTACTGCTGCTGCGTCAGGCTGGCCTGCTGCAGCAGCGGGTGACCGAGCGGCAGCGGCGCCGACTGTGTGCGGCTCAGCGGCCGGCCCTGTATCGTGCGGCCCAGCCGGGCCTGGGCCGCCTGGCGGAGAACACGGCGGCCGTCAGCGCCCGCGCCGCCCGGTCAGGCCCGCTCGGCCAGCAGGCGGCGCCGGACACCGGCCAAACGGCGCCCGCCGCCAGACCGCCACACCAGCCGCGCACCGCCACCGGCGCCGCCTCGCCTCACACTTACGCCATTCACGACACAGGCGGCCGGCTCTTAGTCAGACAGCCGCATGGAGCCACAACCTCAGCACCAGCCCGCGCCGGCCGCCTACAGCTGACCGCCAGCCGACAGAGGCAGGATCGAGGCGCTACAACAACCGCGCAGCCCACACAAAACAACACAACACTTTCCCGCACGCCTGATGAGCCGCCCAACCGCGACCCAACGACAGGTTACCAATCCAAGGGGGTCCGTACTGGACACGGGTCACTGGTCATCGCAAACCGCACCCAACACAGTCGAAATCAAGCCTGGTGGGACCCCTCTGTTGGTCATCGCATGCTTACGCAATTTTTTCCACTTGAGTGCATCTGCAGCAGTAACTCATGTTTTCTTTCCCTAAGTCAGATACATACATACCACAAGATGCTCAGATACGGCACAACCGCTTTTCGAGAACAACAGAGAAATGAGCCACTGAGCTGAGTTCACGCTAGTCACCAGAAAGCACAGCTATCCAAATCGTCCAGGTGCCGCCACACCGCTTTATATGGCGGCCGAGGCCCGCAGCGGCTAGTGGCCTCGACGCATGACGTCAACGACGACCAATCAGGTTTCAGTACATTCAACGGTGGATGGTGCAATTTTGGACACGAGAAGATGTCTTCTCAAGCAAGGCATGGATGACGCAAGTGATGGCGGCACCGGGATTCCCCAGTAATGGCCTCGGTTTCGAATTCCTCCCGTGACCTACGGGCAGGCGGCTCACCCAGGCACACACGAGCCGACGGCTCAAACAGTTTGCTTCCTCAGCCAGCGGCCTCCGGGGACCGGGCCCCTGCCGTGGCGGCGCCGCGCCGTCCGTCCGTCTCACCTCGGCACAGGTGATGCCGTGTGACGGGTAGAAGCCGCTCAGCAGCGGGTTGGAGGTGCGCGACACCTGCTCCAGCGTTTCCATCTGCTTGCGGATGAAAGCCGGCGACGTGGGCGGCGTGCACTCGCTGTCAATCACTGCAACGTGACACGGACGGTATTCAGTAAACCAACAATCCCTCGCTGTCAATCACTGCAACGTGGCACGGAGGGTACTCAGTAAACCAACAATCCCTCGCTGTCAATCACTGCCACACGGCACGGACGGCACTCAGTAAACCAACAATCCCTCGCTGTCAATCACTGCAACACGGCACGGACGGCACTCAATAAATCATCATTTGCTGGTTGCATTATACTTTCCTTTTTTGTTACATTACGGATGTCTGGTAGTGAGTGATGAATTTCTGAAGACTATCTAACGTGGGTGTCATTGGTCTGTGTGACACAGACAACCTTTCAGCAGGCTTACCGGCAGCTACAAGGTCGTCGCAGACTTACCCGGCAAGATGGGGAAGAAAGGCGGCATGATGGGCGCTCCGATAGGAATCAGCGGCGGGTAGGGCCCCGACCGAGACGGTTCGCCTTCGCCGCCGGAGCTCACCGCCTGACCGACAGCACAATCACAAACACGGTCACACGCCGCTCGGAATCACGTGCCACCATGCAGGCTTCGACGGGACCTCATGACAGACCGGGCCAGGGTGCCTGACGTGAGCGGTACGTCACTCGGCGCCGGCGCACAGCACACAGCACATAGCACACAGCAGACAGCACGCGGCGGCACACACGGGAGGCGGACCGCAGCAGCCGCAGGTGTCACAGCCGGAGCCAGGTGTCCCCAGACGTACCACCGCAACAAGGAAACACGTCAGCCTAGTCGGTCTCCCAGTCGGTCCTCATCAGCGGACCGACGACACAGCCGGTCCCAGACCAGACGGACGGCACAGCTGGCCCGGTCCCGGACCAGACGGACAGCACAGCTGGACCGGTCCCGGACTAGATGGCCGGCACAGCTGGACCGGTCCCGGACCAGATGGTCGGCACAGCTGGACCGGTCCCGGACCAGATGGTCGGCACAGCTGGGCCGGTCCGGCCGACGGCCGGCACAGCTGGCCCGGTCCCGGACCAGACGGACAGCACAGCTGCCCGGTCCCGGACCAGACGGCCGGCACAGCTGGACGCCGGTTCGGCCTGCAGGCTCCGGCCGCCGGAGGGCCGCTACATCTGTCCAATTTACAGCGGCAGCTCCCGACCGCCTGAAGTTCAGCGCGGCCGGCTGCAATCACCGGGATGGCCTGAGCTCGTTCCGCTCGCCCACGGTGCGGCGCCTTCGCGCCCGGCCGGCGGGCGCCGCCTGACCTTCTGCAGAGCCGTCTGGACAAGCGCCCCTGTCGCTTGTCACTCCCCGAGGCGCCAGCTGGCGCTGGTGCCGCCCGAGACTCAACTGGAGGGCACCCAGCGCCTCTCGTCTCTGCGCGTTTCGCTGCCAACCAGAAGCCGCGACCAGCTGGCTCACGATCGGCGGTCAGCTTTTGCCCGTATTCACGGCTAGCAGAGACATGCTTCATCTGTTTCTGCTTCCTCTCCGCACCTGCTCCTCAACCGTGCACCGGCCAAAGTGCCGTATTTATCTTACTACCCGCCCACGAAGCCAACGCTAGCTTCCGCGGTAAGCGACGGACAGCGTGTGGCCGCCACTGATGCCTGTCCGGTTTTCACGCGGGAACAAACAAGATTCAGACAGCCAAGACGCTGAGGTCAGTTTTGGCGCCCTTAAGTTGCAACAGACGAGTGTAAGTGGCAGAGCTGGGAATTCTGATTCTGATGATTCGAATATTCGAGGATATTCGGATTGGGCCGAAGTTTCAACCTTGATTTCAAGATTCCAATGTTTGCCGAATATTAGGTTCGCCATTTTTAAATCCGAATATTCGCCAAACATTCGAATACCTGCCGAGCATTCCAATATTCTTTTGCATTTCGTTGCAGAAGCTTAAGATATATCTGGCCCAAATCATGTACGAAACTAATTGTGGCTTTGGCCAGCGTTTTGTGGCTTCTGTATATCAGAATGACTGACAATGATACGAGGCAATACCACAGAGAAATGCTGTGCCCCTCTCCACTGTGATACTGATATGTGCGTCAGGTTTCATGGGACAATGCTCAGCCCCATGAGGAATCTGACGCTTGTTCCCTGTCTGGCCACGGCTGGCAGAAACGCTGGGTCGGAATTATTCTGTAAATGGAGTCGGATTTTGACGGAATTGTCGGCATCTTTTCTTCCTAATGTGCTTACTTCTATCCCTGTTTATTGAGACGAACATGACGAAATGGTAATCGTCTCAATGTGTCAACTGGGATGTATGTGCTTTTGCTTTTGCTTCAACTTTTGCAAGCATGCTGATTTCCCATGCTGAGAATATTTTGCACAAAAAAACACCGAGCAGAAGTGCACAGTGGCAGCGGATAAATGCGTTACAGGTGGGGAGGAAAGATATCATTCCAAACCGATACATAACTCCTTTCTCGACGATAGCTGTAACTGAAAGCACATACAGAGCTTGACTTCAGGGATGGAAACATCAATTTAAAGGTCAGCTCGGTTATTACTTACGACCAATAGTAATCAACTGTGACTGTAAATGCACCCATTTCGGGCGATATGCTACTTTTATAAATTTGATGCCAGCGTTTTGCTAGAGAGCTACAGAGTCAAAACCTGACTTGAACAGAGACTATTGCACCGAGTCTGATCTCTACACCCGACTAGACAATTTGACATAAACGGCGCGGTATCGCAGCGAACGCGTAACGTGCAGACAGGAAAGACACGCTCACGCCATTCCTGGTGTGCCCCTCTAAATGCCAGTTAGTAACATCGACATAACTTGCCACCCTGGTAACGAACAATGTAGAAGACCAAGCGCAATCCCATCTTTCTCATAAGACTATAGATGCAGTGGCTCGGAGCAAAAAGGAAGAATGATACCGATTTCAAGACCGTTGTTTTTCCCAATTCGACGTAACTAATTTGATTTCTTTCTCTCATTTTGGTCATCCCGAAACCCGACACACTGCCATCGTAAGGAGTTGATAGTTTGCATTTGCACTGCACAGCGGCTTGACCGTCAATCAGAACGCTTTCTGCCAATGACGTCATACCCAGCCTCCTTCTCCGCAGCATCCGGCCGCCCTCTGGTCGGTGGGCGGCGCCGGCCGAAACTCTGAAGTTCAGAAACTTTCGAAATTCAGAAACTGCGAACCAATCTGGTTTTCACATATTGCTCTGATCGTACGTTTTGGAATAAAATAACACCAAGTTCAAAAGATTCGAACATTCAATCCGAATATCCAAATGTACTCATCCGAATATTCGAATCCAAAATCTAGTCGAGTTCTCAGCTCTGGTAAATCACAGAAACCATGCAGTTACCATCCGGTTTTCCAACCTCACAGCCGACCCAAACGGTCAGCCGAGTTGAATCATCCGGAACACACCGTCCGACAGCGCAGACCACCGTCCGACAGCCGGAACCACCGTCCGACAACCCACACCACCGTCCGACAACCCGGACCACCGTCCGACAGCGCAGACCACCGTCCGGCAGCGCAGACCCACTGTCCGACAGCCAGGGCCACCGTTCGACAGCCAAGGCTACCGTCCGACATCCAGAGCCACTGTCCGACAGCCAGGGCCACTGTCCGACAGCCAGGGCCACTGTCCGACGTCCAGGGCCACTACCCGACAGCCCGGGCCACCGTCCGACAGCCCAGACCACCGTCCGGCGGTACCGATCTCCGTCTGAAAGTACGGATCTCTGGCCCGCGGCATGGCTCTCCGTCCCGCTGGCCGTGGCCGGGCGCTCCAGTTGCATGTGTTGCACACATCGGGCGTCGGGCCGCTTCCGCGTCCCGTTTGTGTGCGGCGCGGCGCGTCCTCGTACGACGGGCGCGGCGCGGCAGCCGCTCCCGAAGGGGCTGGTCAGCGGCCAGCCGGCGCCGCCGCCGCCGGCCTGAGGCGCCGCGCCCCGGGCGCGTACTATCCAAGACGGCGCCGCCACGCCGACGGCACGGCGGTCATCATGTCGATCGATGCCCGGCGGCGGTGGCGGCCGCGGCGCACCCCAGGTCGATGGCGCTCACACACGGCCGGCCGCGCCAGCCGTGACCGCGCCCCATTCTCCCGACGGCAGGTGTCGTGCAGCCGGCCCAGCGGCCGGCAAACGATCCGACAGCACGCCACCCGGCCACATGCCGACAGTTGTCGCCGTGTACGCCCGGACCGGACCACCAGCAGCAGGGCACCTAGCAAACCTGACCGGCCCGTAGAAGAACAGGATGATAATCCCCAAAACACAGCCATAAAACGGATGTGCGAAACAGAAACGCACCTGCAACTGGCGGTGAGCCATACGAATTGCAATGATGATCATGGCTCGCTGGCAGCAGACGACGTAGACATGACAAGCCAGTGAAACTCATCCAGCAGCAGACCGACGACAATCTGTCGGCGACCTCCCATCGTCCGTCGCATGTGTATTTACCCACTGGTGGTCTACCACCGACCTACCGGGCTTTACCGGCGGTCTACCGCCGGACTACACCAGCGGAACGTGGACCGTGCGGTCTATTGACAGTCTACTGGTGATCTATCAGCAACCTACCTGATTCTAACGGAAGCACACCGGCGACCTACCGGCGACCATCGGCGACCTACCGGCGACCCACCAGCGACCTATCGGCGGCCAACCGGCGGCAGCGGTGCGCCGCCCACCGTCGCCGGCGCGCCGTGAAAGGTCAGCTGATAATCATCGACCCTGCAGTCAGGGCGTGCAGCCATGGAGCAAGACGAACGGACCGTCCAGACAAAAGACATCCGCTGCAAAGGCCGCAGCCCGGGGGCACCAACCGTCGACCGCCAGCGGCCGACTTCCCCGAGCCACAGGACAACACGGCCTGCGGTGCCCGTCCACTGATGTACGGTCCTTCCCCGCGCCACAGGACAACACGGCCTGCGGTGACCGTCCATTGATGTACGGTCCTTCCCCGCGCCACAGGACAACACGGCCTGCGGTGACCGTCCGCTGGTGTACGGTCCTTCAACGCGCCACAGGACAACACGGCCTGCGGTGACCGTCCATTGATGTACGGTCCTTCCCCGCGGCAGGGAACAGCACGGCTCGCGGTGACCGTTCGCTGGTGTGCGGTCCTTCCCCGCGGCACGGAACAGCACGGCCTGCGGTGACCGTCCGCTGGTATACGGTCCACTGCCCGCTATCGCCGCGGTGCACCGCGAATCGGGCGCCGACTGGACGGCGTCCACAATGGGCCAATTAATTCCACCATGCTTCGGCCGGACTGATGTCTCGGGAGCAAACATCAGGCACCCCTGTAGCTGGCGAACAGTTTGGCGAAGCCTGAGTGGAAAACGTCCCTACGCCGTGCCACGCCAGGAAGTAGAAAATGGAGTAGGTTGGACAGGAATGACGCCTCCTTCACAGCCTGTTCGATGTCCTCGCCCCTCTTGATGTGTTCCTCAACCCCGCACCGTCTTCCTCCACTCGTAACCGCCTGGGGGGCTAAAAACGACCTCGTATCTCAGGAACTAAGAGACCGATATCACTGCTTCCAACAGTAATCGATAAAACGTATCTTCCTCACCCGAATGTCATAGGTCACGAAAATGTCAGCCTACGGCCGAAAAATGTAGGATGTTTTTAACCAGATTTAGCAAGTGCTGAGTAACAACTTCAAAATTCAAACGAACGATCCCAGTTTCATGCATCCGGTGTGGTACAATACGATGGCGAAATCATCCCGGAGAAGCCTGGGTGAGTTTTGAAATTTCCAGTTGTGAAGTTTCGGCCTAATGTCTGGCGGGGATGGCCGCAGGCTATGAGCGCTGTCGTATTTCCGGCGGTACTTTCCCGCTTGGAATCGGCGCTTCCTCTCCTCTCTCTCTCTCCCTGTGCTGCTTCAATATATTGTCACACGCACATCGCGCGGCACGATCCTTACGCCTCGTACTGACGATAGCACTGCGGCGAACAACTGTTCGGCCAACAGTTGTGCAGCGCTCGACCGGCGCCGCCCGCCAGCAGACGATGGCCGGCGGGCCGGTCCGTCTAACGTATATCGCGTCATACACATTATAGTTTGCGTCGAACTGGTAAAATTTTGGTACCGTTAGAGAATTAACCAACAATGACACGTCCGGAAAATAATAAGGGTCTATGGATCAACTGGTCCAGTGAGATAACTTCCAAAATTCGTAACATATTTGGACTATCAATCATGGTCGAAATGTGCCTCGTGCTGTAAAACCAGACCACACAAAAGGCAGACATCATTCTAATGCCTGTTCAATTCCCAGCGAGATGATGTATATTATGTCTCTACTGGAGGCATAGTTGTATTGCCGAGTAAAATCTCAACACGCGCCGACCGACGCGCACGGCCGCAACTCACCCTATATCATGGTACTACTTTCTCCTAAGTTCCGTGAAGTGCCACGCATGTGAAAATTTTACATCACGATGTGTCAAACTGTTCAACTACCAGTTACCGAAAGTTTGGTGGTCTCATCGTTTACGGTTTGGATGCAATCGGCGGAGAACGGGGGGGTATTTTTACCCCTCCCGGCGGCCGCGGGTTAAGCCGCTCACGAAGAGCCGCGTGGCGGCCCCCGCGAGCCCCCGTCGTGCCGGGATCCGGCTCCGGGTATTAGCGGCGGCGCGGCCGAGGCGGCATCTATTGGCGCCGTGCGGAGCCCGCCGGCCGGCGGCCCGCACCAGTGCTACCAGTCGGCGCCAGAAATAGCAGGCGTCCAGCGGCCGCCGGCCGGCGCCAGCCACCAAGGTTAGCACAACAAAAGACGGCCGGCCGCGCCGGAACAGGTCGGCCGGGCTCGCCGCGGCCAGTCACGACTCCTACGGCCGGGCTCTCCCGCCGGCCCCGACCTTCCGGACTGACCTTCCCGATTAACCTTCACGTCACGGCGCTACAACAGCCCTCAGGGCGGACAGAGACCGGGCACGACCTTTACGGCGGGTCAGACAGTGGGCACGGTCCCACGCGGTGACCTTTCTCGGCACACCAGAGCAAGCCGTACTCCTCTCGGCGGGCCAGACAGTGAACAAGATCCCCCACAGTGGGTCAGAGGACGAGCACGGCCTCTGACGGCGGGCCAGAGTGAGGGCAGCCCCTGAACGCAGGCCAGGGGGCGAGCATGACCTCCGACAGCGGGTCAGAGTAAGTGTGACCTATGCCGGCGGCTGAGTAGGTCCAGACGGCCTCTCAGACAGCCTCCTGGAACAGCCGAAACAACAGCGTCCGCCTCGAAGTTGGCGGAAGCCGCTTGTGACGGCGAGATCGCCAGTCGCCGGCCGCCAGCAGTCGGCCACAGCGCCGGCCCGCAGCTGATCAGCTCTCAGTCAGGCGGCTCGGAGGTGCGCGGACAAAGGGCGCCGGGCGTCAGTTCCCGGTCGGCCGGCTGTCGGCCGACCGAGACCGGCCGCCGCCTCCGGGCGCGGCTTCAAACGCAGACGGAGCGGCGCACGAGGCGTGCCGGTCGATAGTGGCCGCCTTGACCTGACGGCGCCGGCCTCCGGATGGCCGCCATCCAGCGGTCGATAAATCAGGCTCCAAATCTGGACAGCCCGGGCCGGCCGGCCGACCTCCGACCTTTGGCCCGCAGGGTCACTCCCCCCCCCCACTCCAGTCAATCATACGGCCGGCGAACCAGCAGGGCCGCAGGAGACCGGACAACAGCACCGAGAAGCCCTCATCACCAGCAGCCGCCGTGGGCTCCATACCGCCGCGCTCTCACGTGACCTCTAACGGCTGGACGGTCGGTTATCTGGGTTTCTGAGCACGTCAACAAGGAAGTCCTACACCCCCCTCCCTCCGGCAGTCTCGAGGGGACGACCCACAATGTTCGCTGCCAGCCCGCCGCTGCCGGGCCGGCCGGGCCGGCCGCCGGCTCCGGGTTATTTAGGAGGTGCGCTCGGTCGGTCGATTGGCCTCCAAGCGTCGCTCTCGAGGGAAGTGCCCGAAATACGCCGGCAGCGCTGCGAATAGTCGGCCTGCTGCGCAGTATCCCGGCCGGCAGCCGACGGTACCCGGTATTTATACGGCCCCCGGTCGGCGGCCGGCCCGCATCGGCAGGCAGCGCGGCGTCCGTCACACGGCCGGCCGGCACAGGCCGCGTCCAGAGGCCGGCCGGCAGAGGCCGCGTCCAGAGGCCGGCGGGCACTGGCCGCGTCCAGAGGCCGGTCGGCAGAGGTTGCGTCTAGAGGTACAGGCCGCGTCCAGAGGCCGGCCGGCAGAGGCCGCGTCCAGAGGCCGGCCGGCACAGGCCGCGTCCAGAGGCCGGCATGAAAGTTTGCCCAGATAGTGCCCAAAGGCCGAGGCATAGCAGAGGCGATGTACAGAAATGACATGTGAAATCTCAGGTAAATGTACTGAACCAGCGATACTAAAATCGCTCCATTGCAGAGTCGCACAAATAGCTTTACCCAAGAGAAACCTGTCGTCCAGAGCGGGCGTTAAACACCGTCGGGTACATGTCAGGTGTAAAGAGAGCGCAATGGGATCGCCTATACCTATAATTTCTTTTACAAATGTTTCGACGGCATAACGCGACCGCTGGACGAAATCACTAGCCGAGCCACCACAGCGCATACCTCGACAAGCCTCATCGCCGTCCGCACAACCAAAAACGGAAGCCAAAGGCTGCGTTGGGGGCGGACAGACACGGCGCAGAACAAAAAAAGGACGAGCTGAAAGCATAACAAAGTGTCACTGCAATGCAACCGCAATTTGGCGAGGCGATTAACACCGTAATTTGGCGAGGCGATTAACAGTCTGGCCCATGCCCCATCGCTCGATACGCAGGGCAACACGATCCATCTGAGCGCAAGCCGGGAAAAACACCACCATCCAACCCTGACGTCAGCACGGCAGGCGGCCCACTCGCCGCGAGGCACGTACCGTGGGCACCGGAGGCCGTCCCAGCGAGATGTTGGGCATGGACGGACTGCTGTAGAGCGACATCTCCTGCGCGCCGCCGCCGCCCAGCGTCGACAGGTTGAACGGCAGACCGCTGCCCTCCTGCGGCACGCCGGAGCCAGCCGTCAGCGGCCGGCCGGCCGGCCCCTGTACCGGCACACAGGCGGCCCACGCCAATACACGGACACAGGCGACCCACAGGAGCACAGGGACACAGGTGGCCTACAGGAACACAGGCCAACACCAATACACGGACACAGGCGACCCACAGGAGCACAGGAACACAGGTCGCCTACAGGAACACAGGCGGCCAACACCAATACACGGACACAGGCGACCCACAGGAGCACAGGGACACAGGTGGCCTACAGGAACACAGGCGACCAACACCAATACACGGACACAAACGGTCCACAGGAGCACAGGGACACAAGGACACAGGCGGACCACACCAACACACCGACACGGATAACTTACAGGAACACAGAGGCACAGACGGTCCATAGGAACACAGGGACAGAGTTCACAGAAACACAGAAACACTGGGATGCAACACAGACGGCCCACAGGAACACAGGGACACAGAAGACCGACAGGAACACACTACCACAAACAGGACGGCTATCTACCTCAAGACAGCACGTCAGGAACGGCCAATGTTTCCTCTTCACGTGCCAGAACATGGCGATCGGAAACCCACAGGCCCTGCTCAGAGGGCAGAACACCCTGGTGCGGGCCAATAACCAAAGAACAGAGCATAGCCAAGATGACAGGAGAGAGCGATCCCCTCCCCCACAGCAAAGTTCGGCCCCAAGAGGCAGAGATTCCCGAAAGGGGCAGAGTCCGGTCCTGAGTTATAGAGATCCACCGGTGTTGGAAGGAAGAAGCCACCGCTGCCGCCCGGCTGCCGGCGGCCGCCGTCCGGCCGCTGCTGTCGCCTCACCTCCTGAATGGGAGTGCCGCCGGCTCGACCGCCGGACAGCAGGTACGACGCGCTGGGCGGCGAGCTCGGGTCCGAGTCCGGCGTGCTGGTGCTGGATTCCACTGCAAACGCCCGTCAACCGTCACATCCATGCCTCTCTCCTCTCCTATGCTGTCCCCTCTCTCTCTCATTGTTCTCGCAGAGCTACGGAGGAGATCCCCCAGCAGGAGTGAACGCAAATAACAAGCATGTTGGTCAGTGAGATGAGTGTCGTCTTTGTGATGAGAGTATGATGTGATAAGTCGGAGACGACCGAGCAGCCTTCCACCTAAACATCATGGAACCGCCGTAACGCACTGGACTGCTTGGAAACGACGGCCAGGCTACGGGCCCCCCCCCCCCCCCGGCTGTACTTGCTTCGAGCAATTGCAGAGCTCTTCGCCAGTCGGCTCCGATTTGCATAACATGGGACATGAAGGCACCGTGACGTTCCATTTCCGCCCACCGCACTGGACGCTAACCGGAGTCAGACCGTCCACTGCGGTGTCCACACCAGTTCACTAGTGCAGATCGCAGTGCGGCCACGACTTCCCACGCCGTGGGATCGCACACATCCCATGACCCCACTGTGACCGGACGGGTCGCCGTTCGGCCACCGTCCGTCGTCCGATCCGCGGCCACCCGCCAACGGCCGACCAACAGGTCGCAGCAGCCGCCGCCGTCACGGCCACCGCGCCGCACCGAGTCCCGCTCCCGGCCGGCCACCAGACGGCGACACCCCTCCCGCTGCGGCTGACGCTGGCCCACGCGCCGGCCGGAGCTGTCAACGCGGCCCTGTGAGCCGGGAGCGATCGAGTTCTGCAGACGGCCGCCGTCCGGCCGGGCCCGGACACCGATTACACCGGACGTGGTTGCGGCCGCCGACCGGCCGTGGCGCCGCCTCCCCCCTCCCGGCACGCCGTGACGTCACGGCCAGACAAAACATGGGCACCAGGGCCGACGGCGCAACCGTGCCGGCCGTCGACCGGCGCTGCTGACGGCCCGACGGTTCAAGGCCTCACGGTCGGCGGCGCCTCCGTCGCCGGATGGACCGGCCGGCCAGCCGCCGCACTCACCGTGCGCTACAGTGACGTCCTCACCTCCCCCCTCCGTGCGCCCGGCCAGCTACCAAAGCCGCCCTTATCACTGCCAGCACCGGACGCGACACACAAACGTCTGCAACAATCAAGTCCTTAACGAAACAGAAACGGAGTTCCGTGACACGCAATGCCTTTCCCGACACCCAGACCAATCATGAGGCGAAACACGGCCAGCTGTCTACCGGACTTCGCAGCACGGCCACCGTTTCTTGGAGAGCTACGAGAAATATCTTGAACGCAGTAAATTTTAAACGCGCCTCTGACGGTAAGCGGGCGAGCTGAACGTCCGGAGGAATGTGTGGGGACCAGCCGGAGGCGTTTGTACCGTGGTCAGCTTAGCCCGTGACGGCGGACCTCCGACCGTCCTTCAGAGGACCGGCCTGGTGCCGCCCCTCTTGTGCAACAGTCCGGCGCAGCGTGGCCGAGCGCGGCGACCGAGCAGCGCAGCACTGACTCCGCCGACGGCGTCAGCTGCCGACCGCGCTGCTGTCAGCCGTCAGCAGCCCACAGCACTCCAGTGGTCCTCACACTGGACTGGACCTTCACTGCCCGGACATTTTCTAGATGTCCTCCGACACCGAGCGACGGCCTGAAACTGGTCCAGGCCTTTCCGGCTCGTTGCCGGAATGTCCTGATGTTTTCTGGCACCGAGCGATGCCGCTGACCCTCCTTCGCATGCGCCATCGACGTCAGACGTCCAAAACCGCCACCACGCAGTCCGCTGGCGGTGACCCTTACCCCCGCACCTCCCTGCCCCGAGCCACGCCGCAACAGCAGCGTGCTGCTAAACCTGACCACAGCTTGCGACCAGGGCCGGAACTAGGCGCGGTATAAGAGATAACCGACCGCCGTCGCTGCGGCGGTGACAGAGGGGACATCATCGCGCCGCCGGCGCGCGGCTCGAGCCTGGCGTCGTGGCGGCGGCCATTCGCGGCCGGCCGCCGTCGCCGCTCGGCCGTGACGGGGCGGCGTGACGGCACGTGACTAGGCCGTCACGGGTCACCTCGCCCGCCGACGGCCGGCGGGCGGGAGCACGCTCCCGGGCGCGGCTGACAGCGCGACGGAGAGGAGAACGCCGACCACCGGCGCCGGATTCGAAGACGAGGGTCTGTGTACCGGACAGCCGCAACAAACCACAGCACGGCCAGCCCGCCAATCAATCCTACCCCTTCTAGGGCACGGAGGAGTAATGCATTCATTCAAGCGCAGACACGCCGCATTTTGCAAAATGATGCCAACTCTGCAAACGGTGTTTTTAATCGCACAAAAAAGTCTTTTGGTTGATCTCGCAAGTGTAGTGTTTATTAATGGAAGCAGGTACAACGCACCAACGCACCAAATGTCGTGTGCGTCCTGTCCTGTCCGGTCCGGTCCGACACCGACCGCCATACTCACGCGCCAGCTTGCTCTTGTGCTTGATGGGCCCGCCGGCGTGGTCATGCGGGCGGCGGCCGAGCGGCGAGGCAGCACACCGGTCCAGCACGCGCTGCTTGATGCGCGCCTTCAGGATGTTCGGCTCGGACGCTACAGGCGTGCCGGCGGCGGTTAGTCAGGCGCAGGCGCACACGGACGACACGACAGGCGGGTTATCGGTTCACACGCAGGCACACACGGAGGCTGGAGCGGCAGCGGCGCCCGCCTCAGCCCCCAGCCGAACAGGCGGCGGCCGACCGCGTCCGGACAACGGTCGCCCGTGCCATGGCCCCATGCGTTTTGAGGAGACCTCCACAGCCCGGCTCTAGTCTTACGGCTAAATTGACGGCAAAGTATTTACTGAAATACAGCCGCATGTTGTGACTACAATTTATGGCTCCTCATTTCACCGCCGTCTGCTGCCATCCCTCAATCCAATACGTCAGACCCATCACCATCCATTCCCGCAATCACGCCAAGACGCGACGGTTGGGCTGACGTGACCCGCAACTGTGCCAAGTGTCCACCGAGTGCCGCTCAAAGACAAGTTCATCAAGGCCCACTTTACTGGCCGGCGAGAGCGAGAGATGGAAAGGGAAAAGGGAGGGGAGAGAGAGAGAGAGAGAGAGAGAGAGAGAGAGAGAGAGAGAGAGAGAGAGAGAGAGAGAGAGAGAGAGAGAGAGAGAGAGAGAGAGAGAGAGAGAGGGGGAGAAAGAACAAAGAAAGAAAGAAGGAAAAAATGGATGAATGTATGAATAAAAAAGAAAGAAAAAATGACAGAATGAATGAATAAAAAGTAAATAAATAAATGAATGAAAGAAATGAATGAATGAAAGAGATAAAGAAAGAAAGAATTAAAGAAAGAAGGAAAGAAAGGAGGAAGGGAGGGAGGGAGAGAGAGAGAGAGAGGGAGAGAGAGGGGGAAGGAAAAAACAAAGAAAGAAAGAAGGAAAAAATGGATCAATGTATGAATAAAAAAGAAAAAAATGGCAGAATGAATTAATAAAAAGTAAATAAATAAATGAATGAAAGAGAGAAAGAAAGAATTAAAGAAAGAAGGAAAGAAAGGAGGGGGAGGGAAGAAGGGGGGGAGGGAGGGAGGGAGGGAGAGGGAGGGAGGGAGAGAGAGAGAGAGAGAGAGAGAGAGAGAGAGAGAGAGAGAGAGAGAGAGAGAGAGAGAGAGAGAGAGAGAGAGAGAGAGAGAGAGAGAGAGAGAGAGAGAGAGAGAGAGAGGCCGGCAGCGCCGCGCGCCACCCGCAAGAGCGGCTCTCCCTGTGGCAAATGACCTGTTCGACCGGGCGACTGAAATAGAGCCCGGTACGGACCGAAATAACCCGGCCGGAAATAGTGCTCCGTCGGAGAGTGGTGCCACCATACTGCGAGCGGCCAGGCAGGCCCCCCCCCCCCCTCTAATCAATGTTACTGCTCCTACCAGGCGACGGCCCTCGGTCTGACTGACGATGATAAAAAAGGATCGCGCCCCAGCGACTGAATGTCTGCCGCCACCGAGCTAGGCCACTGCCCCCCCCCCCCCCCCGCCTCCCAGCACTTTTTCCCAGCCGCACACGTCCCGCAGCAGTCCGAGAAATCCTAAGACCCCGTCTCTGGCGGCCACCGCTGAGACCCACGGCAACAGCAGCAGGCTGGTCAGTGCTGTTCTTTTGCAGAACTCCCCAAAAGATCAAGAAAGATACCAAGCCGCCGGATATTTTCATCTTCCATGCACCGAAGAAGTTGTTTGCACACCTTCTCAGAGCTTAGAGTGGAACGAGGCTTCCTGTAGGACTCAAACGCCACGTCCTTGTACGAAGCCCGTCGACGCAGACCGTACCAGACGCGCCGAACGACGTGGTGGGTGTTAAAGGCGCCCCCCTGAGCCCAAACGGGACCGGCCTGACAAGACGCCTTGCTGTTCACGACACGGCTAAAGCCGCGGCTGATCTCCGTTCCCGGCGTGACCAAAAGTGACGCCAGTCAGCTGATCACAGCAAGCCTCCGCTACCGAGCCGGGTCGGCGCGGCATTGCGCGCCGCCCCGGGAGCCGCGGCCAGTGCCGCCGGCCCAGGGTCGGGCGCTATTAGTAAACCGGCCCGCCGGGCCACGGACCGGCCCGGCCGCGGCGCCGGCCAACTGGCTAAAATAGCCCGTCTAAAAATGCACGGGCCGTGGCGGCCGGCGCCCGGCCCACACTGCACGGCAGAGCACTGCAGGCCACCGTGCGGCGCCGGCCCGGCCGGCTGTCACAACGCCCGGCCGGCCACACGACAGGCGCACACCGACGGCACGGCGTCACGGCACGCGGTACGTACCGGTCTTCCTCAGGGGGCAGTACTCGTCCTCGTACTTGGACAGGACGGGCGGCCTGTAGGGGTGGGGTGAGGCGTTAGCTTTTTCTGCCGAGCGCTGGTGCACCAGACCGCTGCGTCCGCTGCTGCCAGGCGCCGCACGCCGACGCCGGCCCGAAGACAGCGCAGAGAAGAGAAAGACAAAGGCGGGGTCGGATTAGTAATGCAGGAGAGAGCTCGCGGCAACGCAGACGAGCGCACACATCCCCCCCCCCCACACACACACAAACACATGAACTCGGACTAGTGCTGCAGTTAGGCGTGGCTGTCGTACACGCAGCCGGCTCAAAACGCTGCGTGACACGACGCAAGCCTTGGAAAAAGGGCACCAAAGCGCGCTTCATGGCGCTACGACACAACAACACGCAATGCGCATGCGAGGATGGAAGTGTGTCGAAACACGCTGTCAACGCTACGTGTGAGTTCAACAGCATTCGGCGGGTTGTTACTGGTCGAACCATTCCCGGGCGCAGTAACTCAAAGGATCAGTAATCCGATCCCTTGGATGAAGCGTCTATTGACAGGTATTATTCACGAATAACTGCACTGCAAACGAATGACAGCCGTCTCGTGCCGCACGTGGTGTCAGCAAGACGATGAGAGTGGGCCAAACAATGTCCGACAGGTCCCTATGAAGGCCCCTTGCACTGCAAACCCGGATACTGAGCGGCCCTTTTTTATCTTCAGGGCTTGATGCTCACTGTACCCGAACGCAACGTCGTTACGTACAGCAAAATGAAGTGAACCGATCGGAAAACATCGTACTACGTGGCGGTTACGGAGAAGTGCAAGTCCGTGCACAATCTAGACCAATACGAGGCAAGCGAATCTCTGCAGTACGGGCTCCAAGGCCGAGGCTACAAGGCCGATAAAAGTCGATAAACGCAAACCAGCGGCGTCATGAGAAATGATTCATTCCCTGCAATGTTACCGCGTGCCAGGTTCCAGAAACATCTCCCAATCCAGCATCTTCCTAAGTAAATCACGCACATCTGGCCGCGTCTAGCCGTAAGGGACAGTTGGAAAAGGTCGGCAGTCCCTCTGTCCTGCTGTGGTCGGCCGTCAGGGACGGTTGTGAGGGGTCGGCGGTCCCTCTCTGTCCTGTTGTGCCCGACCGTCAGGGACGGTTGTGAGGGGTCTGCGGTCCCTCTCTGTCCTGTTGTGGACGGCCGTCAGGGACAGTTGTGAGGGGTCCGCGGTCCCTTCTCTGTCCTGTTGTGCCCGGCCGTCAGGGACGGTTGTGAGGGGACCGCGGTCCCTCTCTGTCCTGCTGTGGCCGGCCGTCAGGGACGGTTGTGAGGGGTCCGCGGTCCCTCTCTGTCCTGTTGTGGCCGGCCGTCAGGGACGGTTGTGAGGGGTCGGCAGTCCCTCTGTCCTGCTGTGGCCGGCCGTCAGGGACGGTTGTGAGGGGTCGGCGGTCCCTCTCTGTCTTGTTGTGCCCGACCGTCAGGGACGGTTGTGAGGGGTCCGCGGTCCCTCTCTGTCCTGTTGTGGCCGGCCGTCAGGGACGGTTGTGAGGGGCCGGCGGTCCCTCTCTGTCCTGTTGTGCCCGGCCGTCAGGGACGGTTGTGAGGGGTCGGCGGTCCCTCTCTGTCCTGTTGTGGCCACTGGCCGGAAGGTGCGGCCACTGGGAAGCAGGCGGCGTCACTCGCCTCACAGACAGCCGGTGCAGCCCGCCACCGGACGGAGCATCCGGACGCGACAGCCCAGACCAGGGGACGGCACACCAGCCAGCCGGACGCCGCTGCCCACGCAGAAGCACCGCAGTCCGAACTGCGGCCCGCCTTTAGGGTGGGTAGTCCGCGCCTGTCCGTCTTCAGGTGCCATGCCCCGCCCGGCCCACCATCCGTGAGCCGTCAGCCGGTCACCGGCACGTCCGGCCATCGTTCAACGACAATTACAACCGACTCCATCCGCCAAACAACGGAGGGGCGGTCCGGCCAGCCTGAATAATGTACGCCGCTGCCTAAAAGTCAAGGTCGCATCGGCCACTGACCGGCCCCGTGATTAATACGGCAAACACACGGGCGCGAGCTCGATGGAAAGCCAATGGCTGCAGTCGCCGTCCCCGGGGCCGGAACCGGGCACTGTTAACCAAGGGGGTCGGGTCTGCTGTAGGTCAGGTCTGTTCACCCCAGGGCCCGGTCCTCTAATGACCAGACCGGGCGCTGTTCATCGGGCAGTCAGGTCTGCTGTAGGTCAGGTCTGCTAACCCCGCAGCCCCATCCACTTATGACCAGATCGGGCACTGCTTATCAGGCAGGATATGTCTGCCCACCCCGGAGCCCCGTCCACTTGTGACCAGATCGGACACTGCTAATCAGGCAGGTGACGTCCTCCCCTGTCCACGTGAGATTTGACGGTGTCCAAAGCGGGTTAGATCTGTTCCAGGCAGTTCAGATCCCCTCCCCCGTCCATGAAAGGTCTGACATGGTTCATGGCAGGTCAGATTCCTGGCCTATCCACGGGGTCGCGCAGAAACCGCCCAGGCGCCGGTGAACTACGGCGAGCTAGGACCGACACTGTCGGAGCGTCCGCGGCCAACTGCACTGGAGCTGTCGCCAGCTGGGACCGACACAATGTCGGAGCCTCCGAGGCCAGCTGCACTGGAGACGTCACTAGTTCCGACCGACAATCTGTCGGAGTCCGACTGCCCGCGGCCGCGGCACCCAGAGAAGCGGAAGCCTAAAGTCCAGCGAGCTGTGCCGGCCCAGGTACAGCCCCCAACACGGAGGCCCGCCAGCAGAGCGTGGGGCCGGCGCCGGCCACCCCGCCGTGCCCTCCCGCCGAGTGAGCAGCTGCAACTTTCGCCCAGAGCGTCACCTACGTAAGCTGTTTTGATCTCCAAACTGCTGGCGGCGTCACTGCAGCGCACGGCTATAGCCGCCGCCGACCGTCGCTGACGATCCTCGGTCACGACGGCGCCACGGGCGGGTCCAGAATGATCCACCATAGCGAAACACCAGCCCAGCGGCCAAGGTAGGGGCCTGGACGACTAGAACACACGCCTTACCAGTTGCGGTATGTTGAGCTGGCAGCTGCCGCCTCCCTCTGTTTCTTCTGAAGCACAAATTCCTGCCGGACAGGGCGCCCCGGTCAGCACGACCTTCGGTCGCGCACAATCAACAAACGGCCGTTGCCAGCACGCGACTGCCGAGAACGTCCCTCTCGCCGAAGCCACGCAGCTGTTCGGGGCGGCCCAGTCGTGCCTTCTGACATTCAGGCAGCGCATTTTTATCATCTGTGAGAGATCGCATCGCCACATTCCGCGCCGGTCCGAACTAAAAACACCCGTTCTCGCGAACACAGCGCACGCCGCCCGACGTCGAGACCACCGACTCATGAGCGGGCGTCCGCAAACCAGCTGATGCAATCCCAAACAATGCGGTCCGTCCGGTCACAGCCAGCACCGCTCACAGCCAGCCGACGTGCCGCGCCACCGCCGCGGTGGTGCGGGCCACGCGGCGGCATCGGCGGCCCGCAGAGCTGAACGCGGACCGACACCTCCGAACACAGGGCCGTCCAGCCCGGACCGTTCGCCAGGGCCACGCAGTCCCAGCGGGCGACCGCCGGTGACCCGCTGTGAGCGGACTCGGGCCGGCCGATGGTGTTCGTGGCATCGGCTGCGACGGGCGGGGTATCCGCGGCAGGCCCACCCCGAGGAAACCCGTCCGGGGGCGCATCATGCGACCTCTGGCAGCAGACTCTCGGGGGACTCATTTCGGACGATGACCACGAAAACCATCTGCTTCAGCGACGGTTCCCTTTCGACCGCAGGAGCCGACACCGGCCGCCGCCGCCTCGCCGGCGCGAACGAGTCCAAGTGAGTCGCGGAGGGGCGGCCGGCGGCCGCGGCGGGCGGCGGTCACTCGGCGCGCGCTGACGGCCGCCCGAAATACCCGGCGGCCGCCCCTGCCGGCCGGTGTCAAGGCCGTCCCGGGACGTCACAGCCGGCGCGGCCGCGGCGGCTGTGACGTCACTCGCAGCGCGGCTGGCGCGCCTCCAGCCGGCGCCGACAAAGGGCCGGCGACACAGGGCCTCGGCCCGCACCGGCAGCGACCACGCCGTCCACCGGCGCAGGCCTGGCCTCACCTGGAGCCGCTGCTTCACTTCGGTGGAGGCCACGGCGCTCTGCTCGCGGACGTCCTTCTTCTTCAGCTGCTCCAGCCGGTCCTGCTCGCGTCGCTCCTTCTCCATGGCCAGCTGCTGCTCCTCCCGTTTCTTCTGCGTCTCCTGGTACTCCTGCGGTTATTGAGGTCGATGTGAGCGCGAGATGGCGACCAACTGGGATGTGGCCTGCCTCGTCTCTGCCTCGGCACACAGCTGCTGTACCACAAACATCCCACGCTCACACTTGGTGTGTGAGCAGCAGGTACACGGCATCAGCCCACCTCGACAAACAAACGGCGCCCGCAGCAAGCGCTAGCAGAATGACAACAGCACTCACACGCAGACATGCAAGGGCTGCACCGAAGCGAATGGGACGGCGCCAAAATGGGTGGCGAATCGCGGTAATCACTTATCATCCGTGCCCAGCGGACGCCATCAGGCTGCCTAACACGGACACTGCGCGCCGACGAATCCGACCTATCGTCGTAACGTATCGCACGGAGAAGGTTCGGCCGGACTGACACAGTCAGCAGGCCGGCGTCGTCCGGCGGCGGCGGCAGTGACCGGTCCGGCCGGCAGCGGTCACGGGTCGGGCGCGACGGACCCGGCCCCCCGACCAGCCGGCTGCCGCCGCCTGCACCCGCGGGCCGGGCCACGACCCGGCGGCCGCCGCTCGTGGCCGCGCCGACCGCCACCGTCTGCAAATGTCACGCATCGGCGACCATCGCGCCGCGCCGCCCGGTCACGGCTGACGGCCAGCCAGCTGCGCAGAGCCGGCTCGACCCGGCCCTCACTCGACCGTCCACGACCGACAGACGCCGGTCACCAACAGCCGTCATCGTCGGCACTTCATTAAGACGACCAGCAGTCGCGCCGTATGACGGCGACCTATAGTCGCGCGTATCTGAAGCGACCAACAATCGCACCGACTGGAGGCGATGCCCTGCTGCAGCGAGCAGGAGCCACCGGCAGTGGTAAGGACTTGGAGCAACCAAAAGTCCCCCTGTTGTCGGCTGGTACCGAGTGATGCTCGAGGGCAAAGGACGGGTTTATGTCATCATCCCGTTTAAGCATCAAGCTGCCAAATGCCTTGTATCGTGCAGCCAAATCTCTGCTGTCATGAAATTTTCCAAATCACCACGAGAACTATTAATGTATGCATACGTAAACGTACGACTCAACCTGCCGGAACACCAGGCTTCTTTAGTATTCTGTTCGCAGTAGAACTAATATCCTTAAAGTAAGTTCCGCCATGGGCTGCAACGTCCCCCCACGCTCACGGAAGGGAGGGTGCAGCGCCCGGCGCCCCACGGACTCTGCCGCCCTTCCAATGTTGCTAACGACAGTGCAACACATGGTCACCAGCTTGTAGTGTCAATTGTCATCCCTAGATGGGTTTCGTTATCCTGTATCTGACTGGTTCTTGACATTGTGGGACTGTCATCGTGCACCAGACATCACAGTCCGGCTAATACATACTAGCTGTTTGACGCGTGAGTCCGACTTTTTGCACTTTTCAATGGGACGGGACTAGAAAATGAATGACGACACGTAAATCAATTTAAGGAATAAGAAGCACTTAACAAAACAGTGTACCTCTTCGGTACTTCTTTGGTAGCCTCCTAGTCCGCCTGTGCAAACACAACGTCCGTC
This sequence comes from Capitulum mitella, assembly GCA_030062745.1. Taxonomy (NCBI): domain Eukaryota; kingdom Metazoa; phylum Arthropoda; class Thecostraca; order Pollicipedomorpha; family Pollicipedidae; genus Capitulum; species Capitulum mitella. The sequence goes on from CP099849.1 coordinate 17,021,931, forward strand.
GAGCTTACACTAATTTGCCGTGAAAACGGCGAAGACACGGTAAAAAGGGATTATCGTGCCTAAGGAACAACTACCAAGGTTTTTGCGACATATCTGTGGTATTACTCTTGTAGTTTCGTGCAAACCAGTCCAATGACCTTCGGCTGTCAATGGTTTGGTCAACGTCCTGAACTTTTCTCCAGCTGACAGAGCATGAAGGAGGCTTTCAATGCACGATTTTCCGCCCCTTTCTAATCACAAAAGAACGGATCAACGGAAGTACGCACAACGGATCAACCCGCGGCTTGCTGAAGAGGGACGTTACATCTTTTCCGCTTCTTCACCGTCGTAGCGCTCCACAACCAAAAGGCGAACCGTGTTCACATTGTTAGCGCCAATCGGTACCCTGATTCTACACGTTCTGGTGAGAAACTGATTTGAAAGTACTGCAGTCATGCCAAAATGAGGTCACTGGGGCGATGATGTTTTACGAATTTGCCGTCGTTCGGATTTTCTCCATCTTCATCGGTGCGTTACCGCTGCGAATTGTCCAAAGTATGTAGGATGTAATGTAAGGTTTACTACTGTCATGGCCTGGTGGATAAGGAGCCAGATTACAGAGTCCGACGCGTGGCAGGCACTGGGTTCAAGTCCCAGAAAAGGCATCGGTATCTGGCCTAAGACCGAAAGGGTTAACTGGTCACACACTGGTTAACAAACACAGCGTGGCCGTGTCGCCGAATCGCACGGCACGGTAGAGATCCTCCAGCGCCATCTGGTTCGGCGCTTGAGAAAAAATGATTCCACATTAGGGAACATTTGAATGGTGGAGTCATGGCACGGCAGGACCTTCGGCTCGGCATGGATTCCATCATAACGCCACCCACTTCAGCAAGTTCGGTATGAATTTATTCGTACAGAAAATGAAATGTCAACGTGGACCACCCATGACTTCAAACCCGGTCATCGCAGGTTCCATTCGCGTAACTGCATTTTTTAAATAATGTCAGTTTACGCCGTAAAACAAGTTTTGGCAGCTATTTGGGCATTTTGTGGTGCAACTACGAGAAGTATGAAGCACTTCGTGGAGTTTATGGTATGTACGATACAGCATGCATCATATCAGGCATACATAAAACTAACGTACATTTGGGCACAGTATTGCGTGACTAAGGTTGGGTGTGCATCCTCATCATATATCTTTTACATTACGTTCATAAAAGCTTTTACGTTCGCATACGTTTTCACATATTATGGCTCAAGCATATGCGTAATCACCCATTTGTACGCAACAACGGAATACCCGGACCGTTCACATGATGACCTTGGACGTGACCTGCGACCTGACAAATACCTTTGAGGTCCACATATGCGACATGCACGGAAACGCGTGATCAACGGCAACACATTAAATCTGCCCAATCGATCCAATGACTGCGGAGTCACAGAGTGAGGGCGTCCTGCAATCCCCCCCCCTCCCTTAACAGGTGTGAAGCTGGCCGCATACTCCAGCAAATGCCGGGTCAAGCCACCGCAATGGCACCAGCGAAGGGAACGTTAGCATTCACTACGGTCTAAAGCAAAAAAAAAGAGAAAAATCATGATTTTTCGAGAAAAGTTTGTCATGCTCCCACTGAACCCAGGCGTCATTTCTGACTGTATCGCTAACGCCCCAAACGCCAATGGGCTCTTCCTTCGTTCAAGGTATGACCTTCATTTTCTCAGCAAAACGTTTCTATGACTTGTTTCACTCAATATAGTGGGATTCATCTGTAGGGGAGTGAGGATAGGGCTACGCAGTACTTTGACTGACAAAAAAAACGTAGGACTCTGAACCACAAACCCAGTCGCGGAACTGCAAAGAACGGCTGATCTGTACGCAAAGTTTAACGTGCCGTCAACGAACGTGTGGTGATCAGCGTCCCACTCTGTCGACCAGTTGCCAGCTGATTGTTCAAATCGACGTTGGCCACGGAAGGTCAAATATCGAAGATCGTAGCGACTGCAGCATACCCTGCCCAGGCGGCCAGCCACCGTCTCCAGGTACTGAACAGGACCTTGTATCAAGACTGCCGACCACGATAAAAAGAGACTTCTGATACGAAAATGCGTCTAGTCCATGATACATATAGTGCCGCGATAATAATACGGGGCGATTGCGCTGGAATGAATGTAGATCCCTGAAGCGGCTGTGAATGTTACACGACAGCACCAGACACCAGTCAGTGAGACAATGCAATAGTGGTTAATGAAAGGCTCCGAGAACCAGCTCAACACAACACTAGCGATCCCGCTGTTTAACCGTGCCCTCCGCACTACGGAACACCGCTCATCGCGTGTTCTGCACTACCGGGAGCCGCTTATCGTGCGTTCTGCACTCCTGGGAGCTGTTAGTCGTGTGTTTTGCATTCCTGGAAGCCGTTTATCGTGTGTTCCGCACTCCCTGGCGTCGTTTATCGTGTGTTCTGCACGTACGGGAGCCGTTTATTGTGTGTTCTGCACTCCTCAGAGCCGTTAATCGTGTGTTCTTGATTCCTGGGAGCCGTGTGTTGTGTGTTCTCCACTCCTCAGAGCCGTGAATCATCTATTCTTGACTCCTGGGAGCCGTTTATCGTGTGGTCCGCACTCCCTGGAGCCGTTAATCATGGGCTCCGCACTTTCAGGAGACGTTTCCGACGATGCTCCATAACGCTAGTTTGAAAGACAGCACAGTTTTCAGACGTACACTCCCAGCAATCTTGTCGATCAAAAACCGTGACGCAGTGGCACGGTGATATCTTCACGGATCAGCGCTAAGCCCTGGCTCCATCATTTTTTCGACCGGCAGCCGTGTCCCGGTGCGGTTTGTGGTGGCGACCGAGCGCCTCGTCAACCCGGCGCCGTCGTATTTCTGGCCGGCCGCGGTCGGCCGTAGGCAGGTGCGGGATGGGCCTGTCCAGCGGGCCGCGGCCCGGTCACCGCCACTCAGGGGCTGCCACCGCCACGGACAGACCCCGCTCAGTTCAAACTGCCGCCGTCCGCGGGGCGCCGTGCTTGGTGGCACCGCAACACACGCGCACACTGCAACCCGTGCGATTCGCATGCACACACAGCGCAAGCAGTGCCGCTAAACGTGCCTAAAGGAACTGGGGTGCCTCGACTAGGGTGTCAAAGTGGCCCGTTCGAGGGTCGGCCTATCGGTGTATCGACCTAGCTGCGGCCATGCTTCGCCAGGCGCACGCATGCCGGACGCACGGGCTAATGAGAGCCAAGCACACGGCCAGGGAGCGGTCCGCCCGGCCCGGCCCGGCGGCGAGGCGTGATTAAGGGGCAGCGGCGGCCGCGGCGGCGGCGACAGACCTTGTCATGCATGGGCGTGTCGGGGTCCTGGTCGTCGGAGCGCTCCTGGTACTGGGCGGCCAGCAGGTGCTGCTGAAGCTGAACCTGCTGCCACCAAACATGCTGAAGAAAACATACGCCGCTAGAGCCATCAACATCCCCAGCCTACCCAGCGCAGCCTGCAGCATCACTCGGCCCAGTACAGAAGCGGGCGAGGGAGAGCGTCGAGACACGGTGCGGAGGGGGAAGGATAGACGGACGGCATCAGAGCAGCGCCGATCGTCAGCACATATCAAACTAGGCCACCCGAGGAATAAACGTGACGTGAATGGGGATCCTACAAACCATTCACGCGTTAAATGTACGGACGTGTCGTAAGACGGCGCGTCACTCAAAGCAAAGGAAACGGACTGCAGCTGATGGGTGAAAACAATGACTGCAAGAAAAGGAAACCACAACATGATAGTGATGTAGTCCGCAGGCACGAACAATGCCGTTCATCTGACATATGTTGTGAACATTTGTACAGGCTACTGAACGACTTGTCTTGCTACGCACGAACGTTTTTTCTTGTGAAAGTACCGAATCAACTAGCAAACAATTTACAAAATAAATGTAGCTCTTCATAAGGTATGCGAAACACTGGGGTAATGCAATATGCATCCACCAAAATATCTGTGACGCTAAATGACCGTAACAGATGTCTGTCTCGGTAAAAAGTGAAACAAACTCAAATAAGATAGATTAAGCTAACATGTTCCACAGATAAAGCCAGCTTGAACTTCACAGGCTACAGCAGTACAGAAATGGGAAAATGCACGCAGAAAAGCCTACGGGAAACGTAGGGGTGCATGCCAGTTATGCATCGCCCGTCAGTCGGACATCTTAAGACGCTGGCAATCCAGACCACTGGCATTCTTTCCAATCACTACTGTTTACTCTAACCACGTAGAATGTCCGTGGAACACACAATCTCATGCCGGAATCAGCGCTTTCATCTCCGGGTCTGCTCATACCAGAGGGCTGGAATGGACGGAAAATCCCCCAAAACAGCGCACTACATCAAAAACCAAAACACCCAAGCTCATATTGTTATGGACGAGTAACTAAATCCAACCCATCCATTCACAAAGCAGTCTCTGGAGAGCACAGCACAAAGTATTACGGACGAATAACCAAATCCGATCAATCCTTTCACCCGCAAACCAAGTCGTAAGGAGGCGTGGTACTCAGGCACGTGTCGCCTACTTAAGCTGCCCGTGGACGCTCGTGTGGCCGCTCGTGCGGACGCTCAGGTGGACTCTTGTGTCGCGGCTCATGCGGACGCTAGTGTAGACGCTCGTGTGGACGGTCGACTGGACACTCAAGTAGACGTTCGTGTGGTGGCTCGCGTGGACCACCGGGCGGAGTTTCCCGTTCAGAGATGGCCGCGCCGCTCCGCTGACACGGCATCCGGCTTCAGGCCAGCTGTGCTCGGCCGGCGCCATCCGGCTGGGGCGGACGGGAGCAGCGGACAGCGGTCACCGCCCCAATCCGGCCACAGAGCCAGACCGCAGCAGTGGACATCACGACAATCCGGCTCCCGGGCGAGCCTCTTGCCACCGGACCGAGCCACGCCAGAGCCGGCGGACTCCCATCGACTGCAGCGACGTAAACCTTCCGCAGGGCCATCCGGCCGCGACAGCCGACTAACGGAGCCGACAGCAGCACTGGTGTTCCCGTCTGGGCACCGGGCCGGGCACCAGACGTCGACTGGGCCGCGCGCCGGCCGCACAGCGTAACGGCCACAGCGTACCGGCCGCACAGCGTGCCGGCCACAGCGCGCCGGCCGCACAGCATGGGACGGCCTAGGCCAGTGTGCAGAGTGATGATGCAGTGCGGCGAGGCGTGTGAGCCGCCGGCTGCGTCAGGTCGGCCCCCAAAGCGCCGTGCCCGACAGCCGGGTCCACCACGTCCCTCTGACGCTCGCGCCGGCCCGAGCTCCGTCTCCGGCTCCGGCTCAGCTCAGCACGGCAGCCGCCCGACAGTGCAGAGGTATGGCCGCCTGCCTGGATCGGCAGCATCCCCCGACAGATGGCGCGCCCGCCGCCGGCCGGGGGCCAGCCTCACGGTCCGACCTTGACTCCGCTGTCCGAAACCACCCGTGAACCGGACAATAATCCAAAATCTCCGTCTGAATTGGAAGGGGACTGACACGTCACTTCCACACGGATATATGTCCCTTTACATGTCGGGCGCTTTTCGCTTGTCTAACGCACCTGTTTTGAGCATGTAGAGCAGTTTTCTGCTATCAAACTGCCGGTGAGAATGAGTGAAACCCGTTTTTTACAGACGGTTTGTCAATCCTTGGGGAATCTGACTGCGCGATTAGGCATTCCGCTCTTTTGCCAAATTCGACACTTTAATAAGAAGCCGATCCATTCACGTGATATTTCCTTCTCAATCCTGCAACCTTCCAATTATAACCTGTGGCGCAACCTCCCTGAAACCAGGTTCATCGTTCCGTAATCGTAAGGATGCAGGTGCATCGACTTAGCCTCCGCTTACGTTCCGCTCTTGGCTGAGACGAAAGCCTTTTTCACTGATGACACCTACATACTCCGCCAAGTAAAAATACGGCTAACTGTGCAGTGGTAGACTTTCGCAGTCCTACTGCACCAGTCATCTAAGGTTAACCCATGGGCTCGCCGAGAGGCTGGACGGGCTCCCAAAAATACCCACCAGGCTCAAAGTAAATGAGAACAAACAGCCAGCAGTCCGTCGTCAAGGTCACAAACATAGAGGTTAGTGTGTACACGAGCTTTAAAAAAGCAGATGATTCTCAATGTTTGCAAAACCGCTTCGCTCCCGGCCAGGTTTGCTGTTTCTGGCCCAGATTAGACAGAGAGGAAGCCACGGGTCCTCGGCTGCCAAAACTCCGGCACGTCAAGCATGCAAGCTAAGCCCAGCCGTCCCGGGAACAGGACGGAATCCGACCGCGTCACTTGTACTCGTCCAGTGCCCAGTGTCCCCGGAGCCGGCGAGTACAGGACGGGCACCAGCTGAGCTGTGCCGGACGTTGGCACGGTCCTGTGTACACAGGTTCCTGGCCCGGTGGACCGAGGCCGCTCCCCACCTTGATGTGCTGCTGCAGCTGCTTCTCGTGCTGCTCCGTCAGCTGCTGCTGCTGCACTTGGAACTGCTGCACCAGGAACTGCTGCTGCAGCTCCTGCTGCTGACGCAACTGTAACACAGCCAAGGCGGCCGTCAGGACAAGCACCGCCGGCCGGTCGACACAGCTAGTCACAGGTATATCTACGAGCACGACCACATGCCGACAACAGACAAACTACAGAGCGACCACACACTGACCACAGACTAACCAAAGACTGGCCACAGACCGGCCACACAATGACCATACACTAACCAAAGACCGACCACAGACTGGCCAACGACTTACCACACACTGACCATACACCAACTGCACAATGGCAACAGACTGACCACAGACCGACCACACACTGACCACAGTCTGACCACAGGCTGACCGCAGAACGACCACACAAAGACCAAACACTGATCACAGCCTGACCACACACCGACCACACACACTGCCTACGGAATGACCAAAGACTGACCAAATGACCGCAGACTGCCCACAGACTGATCACAAACTGACCAGACTGTGGCCATGGCGAGGCCACCCGCACGAGGCGACCCGCTATCCCCGTAACAGCCAGGGCCGAGGACGTCCGTCCATCTTGGACCTTCTCGGACCATCTTGGACTTTCCCCGTGGCAACAGCAGAGCGAACTCCACCCAGCTGTCAGTCACCGCACAACGGCTTTCGGGCACATCAAACGCTGCTGGCTCCCGTAATCCACCATAATGGCGGAAGCGTTGTAGACAGCTGCCCTGTTAGCAGTCACCCGACGGTCGTGAGCTGCGCAGAGCGGGCACTAAAACGGACCACAATGGGCAAAAGACACGCGACGCCGGAGGCGGCCGCCAGGACGCCGTCCGGCCAAGCCGCCAGACAGTTCGAGCGGGGCGACCGAGGCCGCACTGTCCGGGGTCTGTCAGACCTCACCAGTCCCAGATACCAGAGCGTCTATGGGACCCATTCGAAGTACAGAAAAACACGAAAACCCACACGTCATTGTTCGCTACGAGATCTCCCTGGTGTGTAGTGCCTTTTTTGCGATGTAGCCATCAAAATGGACGTAATGCGTTGAAAACCGTCTTGTTTTTGCTTCACCACCGTCGGTCAAACGATGTCAGGGCAAAGCAGCCACATCCCGAACAGTAAAAGTATAAAAAAACAAAACAGAAATCCTGTTTCCCTACCTCCAATGAGTTCAATGCAGTGGAACTTAGTGTGCACTGACCTACTGGAATGATCGGTGGGCCTTTTCGAACAATCGTTCGAAAGCGTCGCAGGTTGAGGAACGTGACGCGGCTATTGTCGGGTATTTCCGCGCGGCTATTTACACTTCTGTTTTGTGTGGTAATTTCACCGCTAGTTTGTAATATAAACATATTTCGAGGTAACGGTCCACATTACTCATCACTAATGCAAAGGTAATGAGCAGGACATGGGTGAACTGGATCACCTTTAATGCTGATAAAGCAAAACGCAAGAATGCTTTTTCAGTTTTGAAATGCAAGTGGTATTAATCTGCGTGCCATCGTGCGAAGGTGTCGTGAGCACAGTGGCTAATCAGTCGACAACATCACTGATTTGTATCTGGTGTGCCAAGGTGGTGTTCCACCAGCTAAAACCAGCTCGCCGGCCAGCGAAGGTTTTGCCCCACTCGTGGCGGCTAGTGGAAGCTTCGCTGAGCGACGGGAGCGCCTGGCAGCCAATGGTGGAAGCTAACGAGGCGGCGGGACCAAACCCGAGCTCCAGGCTAACTGCTAATGGTAGCAGAGCATTGCAACGGAGGTCTTCTCACCGCTACTCTACCGGGAACGGAACGTCTCGTCAGCTGTTCATCGACACTTGGTCTTTTGATTTGCAGGGCCCCATCCTGGTCGTGGCTAACGGCAAAGGTCCTTGCTACATCTACCCACCTCATTTTCACGCGGCACCGGCCCTAACCGAAATGACCTTTCAAAGGGCGAACGACCCCATTCAATCAGGCTCGCCACGCCCTGCGATGGACGCTGATCACCGTTTCCTTCCCCAGGCGCTACTGCTCCGGGCAGTGCTGTGGGTCGGCCGGCTCCTGTGGTGACCTGTCTCCCCGGGAGGCACTGGCTAATCGCACGGACGGGGGGGTGAGATCCAGCCGGAGCGGCCTCCGAACACCTGAGATCAGGCCGGAGATCCGAGATCCGGCCGGAGACCCGTGGGCCGGCCGGGGCGGCCCTTGCGCGGTGACCTCGGCCCGGCCGGCGCCGCGAGACACGTGCCGACCGCAGCCTCCAGCCGTGTTGCGTCGGCAGCGCAGGCCGGCTGCTGACCCGATACGACGTGTCCGACCGGGCGCACGCCAGGATCGACCGCAAATCGATGGTCACCGGCGGCCTGTGGGACGACGTCTGGCGAGATCGATCCCGCTGACGGCTGCGATCGAACGTGGCCGCTCCGAGCCGATCCGCCCGGCGCGCTCCGGCGCACGCGGCCAAGCACGCCGTCCGAGGTGCCGATCACGAAAGGTCACGCCCACCACGGCACGAGGCGCGCGTCACGGCGCGGCGTGACTCCTGCGAGTTCGTCCCCCTGATTGCTTCACGACGTATTTACGGCACGCCCCAGCGACGCAGAACAATGGGACTTGAGTTAACTTCGCCGTCACGCTGGAAATGACCCCTTTACCTGGTGCATGACACGCAGTCCAACTATTAGCAGTTGCAACATGATGCATCAAAACCGCAAACGTAACAACTCCTGCTGTACCTACCAAATCGTACAGGGTGTCAAAATTGGGTAAAAATGGAACAAAGGGAGAGTCCTCCGACCAAACTGTCGTTAAGGTGTCGACTTACACGGATTTCTATGTTGTAGCTCTCAAGCTGGGGAATCCAAACGGCAGCAGAGCATTCATTTTCGACCAGTGAACCGCAAGCGCAGGGTGCCAGGACGCCAGAAAATAGTCAGCTCCCACTGGTCATTAGGATATTACGCGACATAACCGACGTCGCATAACGAGACTGCCCAGAACCTGCACGGCTGAAACCTGTCCCTGCCTTGACGCTGCCGCTACCAGAGGATCCCCCAATCAGTTGCTACTTCACTCGTTCACCGAGTCCGGATATGTCGCTTACTCACCGCACGGCGGATCAGCGTCACCCCAGCTCCGGAATTCCAAGGACAGTCGGATTACATTGATCGCCATGCACGGCGATGGAAACGGCCCTGGCTGCTCATTAACGTGCAACGGCGTTTTCCGACAAAGGATTATCCAACGTTAATGAACGGCAGCCCCCTGCCCCACCCTCGTGACGCACCGTGAACCCCAGCCCCAGGCACAACGGCGGCGTCTCGTATTCACTACTACGCTAGCTGGATGGAGTGAGCGCTCCTGTCGCCCTGAGGCCGGTATCAGTTCGAGTGAGCCGGCGACGAATCTGACCGACGTCCCAGGCTGGAGCAGGCCTTCCCGGGTCCTCGTTTGTCACAGCACGGGCGGCGACATCAGCTCGATTCCGGTCGACTCCGCGCGCCGCGCCGCACCGTGTGACCCCACACTCAGGGGGAAGATGGCGGCTCGCGGCCTGCGGTCGGGGGGAGAACAGCCAGCCGGACGGTCCCACGCCGGGTCACCGCCGCAGTTGCCACGGCCGTCCAGCCCACGTACCCGCCGGCGGTCCACCGACGGACGGCGGCCGGCCGGAGACAGGCGTCCAGACAGCCCGTCCTTCAGCTGGCCCAGAGCGGTGCTGGCATCAGCGGCCGCCGGCCGGCGGGCAGCAGCGGCGATAGCTCTGCGGCGTGTCGAAAACGTGGCCGGTCTCAGCAGCAGCTCAGCACTCTCCGAGGCCAGCAGCGCTCCCTGCCGCTCGGCCCGCCGGCGGGCCGTCCGCCAACGGGCGCCGCCTCGCAACAGGAAATACCCATGATCGATTCGGCACCGCTGCCGAGCGGCTGTCAAACACGGCCACCTGCTGCCAGGCCGGAAAGTCCGCCGCCGGGGCCCCGCGGCCGGCCACTCCTTCTCGGCTCCGGCAGCCTGAGCCGCCACAGCCGTCCCGGCGGCCGTCCGCCATTTCAGGGCCGCTCTCCGCAGCCAAACTGACCAGCCACGCCACTGCTGTGTTTCCTGCTCTGCGGTTCGGCGGCGCTGGCATCGTTTCTGCGCCGCTGCATGTCGGCACGGTGGACGGGCGGCAACACGGTCCGGCTGAGAATCGGCCACGGCAGGTCCGTCCCTCCGTCAGCGGCCGGGCTGCGAGCTCCGGTCTGCCGGCGGCGGCGACTCCCTGTCTGACACCTGTGCCAGCCGGCCCTGGACGTCACACCGCCCCCTGCCACTCAGCTGGGATCACCTACACCGCGCCGCCCCCTGCCACTCAGCCAAGATCACCTTCACTACTCCACCCCTTGCCACTCAGCTGGGATCACCTACACCGCGCCGTCCCCTGCCACTCAGCTGAGATCACCTACACTACGCCGCCCCCTGCCACTCAGCTGAGATCACCTACACCGCGCCGCCCCTGCCACTCAGCCAAGATCACCTTCACTACTCCACCCCTTGCCACTCAGCTGAGATCAGCTACACCGCGCCGTCCCCTGCCACTCAGCTGAGATCACCTATACTGCGCCGTCCCCTGCCACTCAGCTGAGATCACCTACACTACGCCGCCCCCTGCCATTCAGCTGAGATCACCTACAATGCGCAGACTCCTGCCACTCAGCCAAGATCACCTACACTACTCCACCCCTTGCCACTCAGCTGAGATCACCTACACTACTCCACCCCCTGCCACTCAGCTGAGATCACCTATACCGCGCCGTCCCCTGCCACTCAGCTGAGATCACCTTCACTACGCCGCGACCGAGCTGAGGGCAGAAGACACAGACAGCTTCCTCTAGTCTCCTGCCGCTTCTGCTCCCGCGTCGGCAGACGATTGAGCCGGAGCAGGCTGCGGAGAGCAGGAGCAAACTGGGTCCGCGGCAGCAGCAGGCTGTATCCGCGGCAGCAGCAGCAGGCTGGATCCGCGGCAGCAGGAGCAGGCTGGGTCCGCCGCCGCCGGGGTAACGGGTAGAAGCCGGGGGAGGGCACGACACTCGCGCCGGATCCGATGACGCCGCCGCGCCGGCTCCAGAAACGCCCGACAGATCGGCCGGTGACGTCAGCGTGACATCAGCGGCGTCAAATAGCCCGGCGTTCATGGGAAGCGGCCAAGCCGCAGCCGGCCGGCCGGTGTCCGGACCTCGGGGGCCGCCGCCAGGCCCCGGCAGCGCCGGAGCCCGCGGTACGGCACACGTCCGCCAGGCCGCTGCCGTCGACGGGCCGCACCTCAAACCGTCACCCACCTCCGTCCCAACGACGGCTCACGGGATCACCGATCAGTGGCCTCGGTCCGCTGCGCCACCCCGTTCAGCGTCACCACGGCACAGGTACGACGACACCCGCGCGGCGTGAAGAGGTCTCAAGGCCAATGCGAAAAGGAGGTGTGGCTCAACCTGGATTTCGGGGTCCAGCTGCCGACCCTGCACACGGTTCGTCTCAAGGACGTCTGTCGCACCGGAAACAAGGTGGACAACACTCGAACACACCAGGTGCCCTTACTAGTACGTGTGATGCCGATAAAAACATGCCAACGTGAACGCAAATAGAGTCAGCACAAGATGGAAATGATGCTTCCTGAATGACTGAAATGGTGTTCACAATACCGATACAAACGCAGAATAGTTCTGCTCAGGAGTGCTCACGACCGCACGGTAACCCCTTCTTCCCTTTGTCCCATACGCCAAATGGAAGGGGCATGGAAGAAGCCCCAGGAGCTTACCATCCTGCATCGACGGTTTCACTAGAATCCCGTTCATAAACTGGCCAAAAGGAATACGTTACTTTCTGCCGCACGCTGCCAAACGTCGTCCATAACCTAACCCGTGAAGCCATCCATGTTACCTGGACTGGCAGGGCAAGTGACCTCGCAGTTACCTCGCCGGACGCCAAAGTACACTTCTGGCAAGTATGACGGCCTCCATGTGGATTGTGCACAACGGACCAGACCAAATACGAGTGCATCGTGCTTCCACCACAGGCGGCGACCTGTCTTCGCAGCGCAATGACCGGCAAAGTTCAAGCGGCGCTCGAGCACTAGCCTACGAACACTGGCTCGGGGCTGAAGTATCGACGACTCGCGAAAGAGGGTCCCGAACGGGGCGCAGGGCTGCAAGCGAGAACCGGAGGACCACGCCGTTCCCAGTGACCGTGGAACACCAGCTGTCGCGTCTCAGACAGCCGACACGCACTCTCCGGCAGTGGCAGGACCAGTGCTCCCATCTGTACGGAGCAGGGCCAGCATTCTCCCGCAGTGGCAGGACCAGTGCTCCCATCGGTACGGAGCAGGGCCAGCATTCTCCGGCAGTGGCAGGACCAGTGCTCCCATCGGCACGGAGCAGGGCCAGGACGGAAATCGCTACCGCGCGACGCCAATAATGTCACCAGGAAGCATTAAAAACAATGACGCATGCAAACGGTTTTTCCAGTGACATACATGTTGTTTGGACGGTTAGAAATACATTACAATGACACCTTATCGACCTCGCGAGTGATCAGCATCACTGACGGTGATAAAAACGAGCTTTAACACCGTTGCGGCATCATCTTGCATCACCCCAACGGATGGCTCACGACATTACAATGACACGGGACGCTTTTGTACGTCCGAAGTGTGAACGTGTGTCTGAAGAAGTGAAACGGCCGATTTTAAAATTCACCACACTTCGTCCAACCAATCATGGCAGCTGTACACACCGGCAAAGCAATACACCAATGGCAAACTGATGCTCTAGCAAAAACCACGCACGCAGCATTCACAACCAGACCACCACACCAAAGCTGCCGGGTGCCGGCCGGCGTGCGCAGGGTGCAACTAGTCACGCCTGGGGAACAACGGGTGCGTGACAGGGTGGGCGCCGACAGCGCCGGCGCCGGACTTCCACAGGCGACTGCCTCCTGTCGCCCAGCCGCACGCATGCAACACTGATGGCCGCGGCCGCCGGCACAGAGCGCGGCACAGCCAACAGGCAGCCCCGTCCGCGGCCCGAGGGCACTCACCCGCAGCATCTCCTCCGGTATCGCCTTGTTAACCGATCCCATCTGAGAGAGAGCGAGAACAGGGCGTTTGTCACGGCGCGGAGCGGGCTCCGCCCAGGTCAGGGGCCGCGGGCTCGCGGCCCCGCCAGTCCGGCAGGACGGCGCCGGACGACCCAGCACGGCACACGTCACCGACCGCGCCAGCGGCGGCCGCCGCCGGCGCTGACGAGCCGGTGGCCGGCGGCCAGAAACGGCCCGATAAATAGTGGGCCGATCTCCGCGAACTGTTTACAGGCGGCGTCCAGATTCCGTCTGCCAAAGTGGCGGCCGTTTCCGCGAACGCCAGGCCCTGTAGCGAGCCCTCGTAAGGCCTGGCACGGCACGCGCGCTGCGGCCAGACCCAGTTCTGTCCTCGACACACTGCGTCACGATCTGCGATACAGAGTGCGACGACCACCACTCTACACCACACCACACTACACCACACCGCACAAGGTCCAACGCCTCACATCAGACGCCGACGGCGGCCTGCCGTCCCAGTCCTCCTGAGAAGGCGCACACGTGGGTCCCAGATGGCGAACCCGGTACGCCAGGCTCGGGCGAGCCCCACGGCACCGGCGCCGAGCCAGATCTACGTCAGCTTACCGCAGAGAGCCGCCTGCGCCGCGACCCGACCTTGGCGACCATCCGCCGCGGCCAGCACGTCGGGCAGCCCCCACGCCGGCCCCCGCCACAGGATGCCCCGTGTCTCTCTCAGGGGCCCCGTGACGACCCATTTCGAAACGCCGCCGCCTGCATTTGCCAGCGGAGTGGCCGCCATCCTCGGCGGTGACCTGAGCTCGCTCCAAACAGCTCTTGTCATCCACATCGTCACCGCGTCCAGCTCACGGCTGTCGACAGCGACAGCGCCCACAGCCGTCACGCGTCCATCGCACCTCGAGCCAAACGCTGGAGGCGGGCGCCGCGCGGCGCGGCCAGCCGCCGCAGTGTTCCGTGAGTTCCGTGAGGTCCGTGCGGCCGGCGGACCGGCGGCCCTGGTCGGCCACCCGCCATACCGGTCGGTCGGGCACGCCGAGCGGCCGTCAAGGCCGGGCCGCTGCAGGGTCGGCCGGCCGCAGCCGCGCGGCGTCGGCCCGGCCCGGCCGTACGGCGGGCGACGGCAGCGTGCCGGCCGGCCGCGGCCGCCGCCCTCCGAGCTGGTCACACGGAGCCACGGCTCCCGGCCACGGTCCTGTCGCCGGGGGCGGCCCGGCGCCGGCTCTTACCTGCAGAAGCTGCTGCTGGAATGTGTCGTGCCGCGCCGTCTCGTGCCAGGAGTTGGCCATGTTGTTGGTGTCAGAGGAGCGGACCAGCACCGGCGAGCCGCTGTTCACCTCCGCTGAAACGCAACAACACCGGGCTACCGACGACCGCCACGACCGTCATCCGCAACGACCGAGCTCCACCGCACCGCCATCCACCACAGCCGCCGTACACCACAGCCGCCGTACACCACAGCCGTCATCCAGCACAGGCGTCATCCACCACAGCCGCCATCCACGACAGCCGCCGTACACCACAGCCGCCATCCAGCACAGCCATCATCCACCACAGCCGTCATCTACCACAGCCGTCATCCACCACAGCCACCATCCACCACAGCCGCCGTGCACCACAGCCGCCATCCAGCACAGCCGTCATCCACTACAGCCGTCATCTACCACAGCCGTCATCTACCACAGCCGCCGTACGCCACAGCCGCCATCTACCACAGCCATCATCTACCACAGCCGTCATCGACCACAGCCGCCATCCACCACAGCCGCCGTGCACCACAGCCGCCATCCAGCACAGCCGTCATCCACCACAGCCGTCATCCACCACAGCCGTCATCCATCACAGCCGCCATCCACCACAGCCGCCGTACACCACAGCCGCCATCCACCACAGCTGTCTGTTCTTCGTCATCCAGCACGAAGGACATCTGGGAACAGCTGCGCGGACCTCATCGTATATCACAATCAATTAGCGTTGCCGCCGGCCCGCAGCCGACAAAATTACGTAACATCGTCAACCTGTGCCCAGGACGTTTGCAACATGGGTCAGCCAACAACAGCCGGTAGTCGTTCGTAGCAGAGCAGTCGCCCCACACAACATCCACGCGCCAGAAATGCTAGCACCCCTCAATGAACAATTACCAGTAACGCACCAGTCACCCGACACAGCAATAACCTGTCAGTAACGTAGTCACCCCGCACAATAGCCTCCGTCAGGGGCCTTCAGCGTCAAACCCTTTTTGTTCCATTTTTCTGGATAATTTCAAAAATTATGACTTCACGCTGATGAAACTTACTGACATTTCAGCTGCAACGCCAACATCCGTAAAAGGTTCGGTCAAAGTCGGACAACGAATAAGGGTGCCTCTCACAGACGCTAAATGTAAACATAAATAATCGTAGCTCAACACTCCGAACAAAAGGTACGGAGGCGTTACGCCATTCATTCAGCGCCAAGTCCAGCCCACTACCGAAAACGGACTGATCGCCCAGAGAACCACGATACGACCAGAGTTCACGACTACGCCAAGCAACAGAAACGCTGTTGAGAAACGGCAATGATTGTCAAATGTGATTCAGAATGCAGGATCCTGGATCAGAACAACGTGCAAGGAAGTACGGACTTCCCGCGTACGGATGATCCGGAAACCGGAACGCTGCAAGTCCGTCTCAGAGGTGTCATGCTCTGTCTCGGGCCACAATGCTCTGAGCAGGCGCAAATCCCGGACAGTCATCCCACACAGAACACAGGTACCCGTACACACACACACACACACACACACACACACACTTCACAGACACCGTCAGCAGTCGTCCACCGGTGCGCTCAGGCCCACGGCCGACAGTCGAGGTCTCCGCCGCATACAATGGCAGCCGCAGACACGGTAGCCATCCCTCGCGTGGCGTCAAACGCCTTTTAACACAGCCGCCTCGCATATAAAAGAGCACGGTGCACAGTGCTGGCCGGCAGCAGCCGCACCGCAGTTCGGTGAAAAACACCGCGTCATGACAACCTCGTCTAGTCGGACGAGGTTGTCATGATCAAAGGCCAATCATGGCCGTCCTGAGCAGTCGTCAATCAATGGCAATGTGCGCGCCTGTCAAGCTGCTGCGCAAAAAAAAAAACAATGAAGGACCTTTGGTCTCAACATGGAGAGCTCCGGATCTACCTTCGCCGAGGCAGCATCCCAGGTCAAATGTCGGGATGAAAAATTACTCAATCGCAAGACAAGGAAGCATTAGTGCGTATACTCAAACTTCAAAACAGCCAAACTAGGCCCAGTCCCATCGACGAACACAAAAAAGGACAAAGTTTGACCTAACCGAAGTCTGACCCGACCTAAGGACAATAATCTTCGAATTTCCACGCGAAAAACTGGGATAACAGAATTACTCAATCTGCAATGTTCTGTCAAACTGGTACCGTTTCATACCAACACATGCATTTCACAAACTGTTAAGCCGTTTTGGTATTTTTTGGGGGGAAATGATCTTCTTTGAACTGGTGCAGGCCAGCGAGTCCACTAATTTACACAAGGTGTGAAAGGCATGTATGAACGGGCGCCCCCAGTTTTCTGTCAATGCACGTCTCTGTTGTTGACTATCTCCGAAAAAAGTAGTTCTCATGAGCTCTTGGTTTGGCGAGGGTTCACTAAATGAGTCGCCAGGGAACGACACCAAGGACTGCAAACCAACATAACATCAGATGGTCCGTCTTACTTCATGTTCACATCTGCATTCAAAATGTATCACACGACGTGCGGCCAGACGAGGCAAGGTGTGATTTCATCGCACTGTATATCTACAGAACATAAAAGATAGAGGAGTATTGTGACTGCGACCAGGCAGCATCGGTACTCACGTTTTGGGGGAAGATGCGTAAAGGCGGAATTGATTTCCATCATTGGCGACTTCTGTGGGGCGGTATCTGCAAGGAAATATTCTTAAATCAGACACACTTTGAAAACAGAACACCATGTTACAGAAACAGTGCCATTCGAATCTGCGACGCAAGCAGTGTCGCAAAGCTGCTCCATAATTTCGCATTCGACATGGTGAAAAAGGTCGTTTGTATTACCTTCCTAAGCTCAAGACAACCGATACGGCCTTTTGCGCATAGCTTCGGCGTATCAGATTGTGAGCCCGCAAAATCACACACTGGATGGGCTGGCGGCATGAAAGGCAGGCAGCTCACAATATCCGCTCCCCGTTAACGCCGTGCTGCCCACGGCCGGACGTCCGAGGAACGCCAGGCCTCGGATCACATCACGGGAAGGTGAACGCGGAAAACAAAAAAAAAACGGGTGAAGAAAACGCAAAGTCCTGATTATCCCGAGGAACGGAGCAGTGGCAACAGTCCGGACAAACTGGACGGGGGCAAGGGCGCACAACAGGCGGAGAACTTCACTTCCGGAGAACCTGCACACCACCACTGTCTGTGTCCCGTCCATGCCGCCCTGGCAACAGGCCAGCCAGAGGCCATGGCAGATAGGCCAGGTCAGGCAGCCAATCAGAGGCATGACTGCCCCAGCAGGCGAGCCGGCGCTATCATGCTGCCGCGTATTCGAACGGAAGTGGGGAGCCAGAGGCCATGTTTCAGCGCTGTGCGCGACTACAGTCAATTACCGATTGCGACACATGACGCCGGCTTCCGGCAGCGGCTTCGTGACCATTTTGCGGCAGGATAGCTCGATGCACCCGTGCAATATTTCCGTTTGTTCTCAGCGCTTGTCATCGTTACTGACATCTTTTACCCCGATGAGTCACTGTCGGTCGGAATATTGCCGGTCTGCCGACGCGCCGCGGCGCCACTCGTGCGACTTCGCCCGTTTTATTCGCTTTTTACACAAGTGACGCGCAACGGTAAAAACTAACGGCGTTGCGGGTCTATTACTAAACACGCTGTCTACGGTCTATTGTCTACCGCGAAGACCTCTGACACGAGTCGCAGTCACGTCACAAGACGCTGGTCCTGTCGACTCCCCACCGCAGCGGAGCCGCCAGGCGGTCCGAGCTCCCCATGCCTCGCCAGCGCCGCGCCGCACCGCCGCCTGCGTCCGGACGGAGCGGCTCGTCACTCCATCCTCCCGCTCCCGGCACAGGGCCGCCAGGTACTCCCGCACTGGCCGCAGTGAGAAGCGTTACCCGCTGTCCATGGCGCGCTCGCCCTGCCGCCGCATCCAGCCTTCAGTGGCCACCCGGATATTTCGGTACACCGGCCGCGTCAGGGTGACCGCCGCATACACCCCAGCCGATGACGGCGCGGATTTTTTCGCCTTCTTTTGGAGACGCGACGGCTGTCAGTGAACCTACTGAGGCGGTTATGCTTATACGGACAGCCGGCTGCCCTGCTGATCCAGAAGGCCGGCTATCAGCAGGCCTGCTGAGGCAGCTCTGCTGGTCCAGACGGCCAGCTATCAGCAGGCCTGCTGAGGCAGCTCCGCTGATCCAGACGGCCGGCTATCAGCAGGCCTGCTGAGGCAGCTCTGCTGGTCCAGACGGCCGGCTATCAGCAGGCCTGCTGAGGCAGCTCCGCTGATCCAGACGGCCGGCTATCGGTTGGCCAGCTGAGGCGGCTCCGCTGATCCACACCGTCGGAGTTCGCACCTCCCCACAACCAGCGACATGATGAAGCGATGAAGTGCCGAGTGAGGCGGCCCGCGGAGGTACGCAGCTGGCCTCCTCAAATAACCTCGGTGAGGTCGATTCCAGGAGAGCTCAAAGCAGACCGTGTGTTTGGACAGCCGGCCAACGGGCTCGGCTCACGTGTCCAAAACCGAGCACAAATGCAGCATATCCGTTGACCAAAGCAGACTGCTGCGTGTGAACCAGTGCAGCATCCCCCTCCCCTCCTCGCCCGGGAATATGGACTGGTTGTCACTAATGCGGAACGTTAGCGGCTTCCCCTAAACGTACTGCATCACAACCGTCGGACGGTCGCCCGTGGACCACCTCAGACACCAGCAGACACCAGCATCGACGCCGCCTGCACGAACATCAACACCAGCCGTCACGGCAGACACCAACCGACACCGGCAGCCGACGCCATCGACCGCCATAGCAGACTATAGCCGACACCAGCTCCGATTTCTATTACAGATTACCCTTACATCCTGCATGCGCTTCTCACGGCAGTGTCGATTTTTTCACTCAAATTCATTACAAAACAGGACGAACGTCCCAACGGTTTCGGACATCAGGGCGAAGCAAATTTCTTCCCAAACATCAGACACAAAACCAAAATACGTTAAAACATCATCCAACAAATGCTACAACATTTTTTCAAATCGCATCCGACGACCCGACGTCTATTTTCCACAAAGACAGCAGTGAGCAGGCTGTTGGCCGGAGCGCACGTCCTCGCGGATGGACACCTGCGACCCGCCGCGGCGGCCCGCGGACTAGCCCAGCTGTCGGCCGGGCCGCCAGAACTGAGCGCGCCGCTGGCGCCCCCTGGTGCCGGCGGACGCCAGACGCTGGTCGGCGGCACCCCAGCGGAGCCTCCGGCCGTGTCCACCGCAACAACGGCCGGGCCAGCTCGGCTCTGCTGCAGCCGGCTCGGCCGCAGCGCACCACGGACGACGGCGACCCACAGCTCCGACGGGTCGGCCGACCTCGGACTGCACCATACAGTCTCTCGACCGGGCCTTCATCCCCGCTCGAGAGACTGATCCTCCCCCTCCCCTCCTCCTCCCCGGCAGCGTCTCCTCCCCTGCTGCTGACCTCGGGAGCAGCGGCGACCGACGGCGCCATAGCCCGCTGGTGTCGGACAGCAGATAGATAACGCCGGCAGAGACTGCGCGGGGACCGGGACACCGCACCCACCGGCCCGGCCCAGGAGACCGGCGCAGGCAGTCCTACACCGGCACAGACTGTCCCGAGACTATCCTGACTGTCCCAGACCAACGCAGTTGGTCCCGGGACAGACCCAGATCGTCCCGGACCCACACAGGCGGTCCCAGGATTGCCCAGATGGTCCCCAGACGGTGCCAGGCCTGCAGACGGTCTCAGACGCACCGAAACCGGTTCATGAGCAAGCCCAGCTTGCCGGTATGCATCTCACGGCACCGGAACAATGTCTTTCCAATGGCCACCGAGATCTCACGGTTCTGGACACCGCGCGACAAAATGCTTTCGTTGGTGTCAATACCGGCGGGTCTAAAATTCCCGCTTGAGGGACAAGTGTCCTGAAGTCTGGGGCAGCCTGCAGCCAGCACGCTGCATGGCTCGCGTAAAGGAAGAGAGAGCGGGCGGGCTCTCTGCCCGGACCCAGACAGCCGTGTGTCAGAGGTCAGCAGAGTAACAAAGGCGAGGATGACATCAGAGACCGCAGGCTGCGGCCAGCAGTGCCAGCGGTCCGCGACTCGCAGAGCAGGGCGGCCACTCGTCCGGCGCAACGTCCCCAGATTCACAGACTCAAGACGGACCCGGCCAGCCGAGCCGTGCACCCAGCGACGCACAGACTCACAGACGAGCCGTGACACCGCCGAGTCACGGACTCCCGGCCGAGCCGTGGAGCCATCGAGTCACGGACAACCCCCGAGCCTGCGAAACCGCCGAACGCCGGCCTGCTGGCCGGGTCACGGTACGAGGTCGCGCACCCCCTGCGGACCAGACCGGCGCATACCGTAATCAGAGCTGCCGTGCCGCCGGGCACCACGCTCAGCGCGTTCTATCACACGCAGCTCGGTCGACCTATCCCCAGTAGTCGGCGGACCTTAAGCTGGGTGATGGCGCCATAACCTCGTAGCCTGTATACGGGGTGTAAACTCGGCATGATTTTTTCCTCAGCAATGATGTCTAAAAGAGTACGCTTATTTTTCATCCGATTTTGACCCCTTTCCGGGGATCGGCGCTTAAGCTGATTTGGTCATACGCAAAATGTCACCGTCTTTGGGCCAAAACTGAAGAAAACAGAAATATGAAATTACGACGGAGGATTTGACGCCGATAGTACGACAGAACCTAGCCGCCATGGCGACGAGCTTTCCACTGGGGCTCCTCGGCTGTCATTCGTGACACGTGCCAAACGTCGCACGGAGACCACGGCTGGCGCGAGCCGGCGCCACCCGGCCAGCACGTCGCCACGTTACGTCACAGATTCTGTATTTTCCTACGATATGAGATACCCCGAAGGTCACGAACAGGTTTTTGGGGTTTCGTTTTCCATTTCTGATGAGAATGCGTCACCATCTCTGTCAAGACGACTAGCAGAAAACCACGAGTGAGAATGTTCTTGCGCGTGAGAAAGTCAAGAAAATCTTCGACCCGGCAACGGTGTACACCCACTAAAAAAAAGACGGGGAAAATTTTCGTCGAGTGGGCAAGAACCTTCGAGACGAGGGGGCGCCGATCTCAAGAAAGGGCGCCGTCTGCTGGGAATGAGACTGGTTGCAGTTAACTTACATATGTACGTACATGTATCCACGTATCCATTCAAGTCGTGCTGGTGGACAGTTATTTTTATTTTTCCCCATGATTTTAGGTCCGTTTGAAAACTTTATCACGTTACACTGGAAAATAGTAAAGCTACAACCACTGCAGCTTTCGGGTGTTTTTTTAAGATTTTTCGGTCGGCCTGGGATGCTTAGTTTTCACTGCCAAAATTACATCTCATTTCCCTTCTCCCAACCATGAACGCACGGATTACGGGTAAAATGCACGGTCTTCCGAAAACTGAAAAGAAACTGACGGCTTATAACAGCTGCATTTGCTCCTGGTAGCGCAAGCGGTGATTTCGGGATTAGGGCACTCCGGACCGCGCAGTCAAGCGGTGTCTGGCGGGACACCTGACCTATACCGGAGCCTCTGGTCTGTAAAAGGTGCCAGATCCGAGAGGGATCACCCGTGCAGATCCAGATCTGATCTACACGGGTGAGCCTGGCCTATAACGGGGGGGGGAGGGGCTGCCTCATAGACGAGCATGGTCTGTAAGGGACGGCAAATCCTTCTGGGATGCTTCATCTGTGTTAGGGGAGGGGAAGCCTGACTTCTTTTGGGCGCCGAGCACGTGAGGGTCACCTGATCGGTACGAGCGCGCCTGGCCTCTACCGGGCGCCAAGTCCACGAGGAGTGCTGGATCTGTGCATTGGAGGGAGCGGGAGGGCGGAGGTTGAGTGCTGCTTATATTCAAAAACACTCTCTCCAAGACAAAAAACTTCCTGGATTTCGGCCACTCTTTGGGCCGACGTTAAAGACGCGTTTTAAGGTTTTCTGTACAAGTCAAGCTTTTCTAGCTACCGTATCAAAAAGTGCCCGCACCACGGGCGGAAAAATGGGGAAGAACATGCCCCCCGTCCCCCAGGGTAACTGCACCAATGAACGCCGGTACTCAAAGGTATTCGAACCAAATGTGTTACTACAAGGTTATACAAACCGGTATCTCGAGCAGGGCTGACGTCGGAAAAGTTTCACTGATGAAGTCCAAAAACTACTACCAATGGTCTCCGATTGGCCAGTGTTTTTCATTGTCATCTAAAAATATCATTTCAGTCTGCAGGCAATGAGTCCTTTCAGGGCACCAAAACTGAACCTCCCCCGTGCAGATGCTAAGCATCTCCTGATGATCTCATCGGCAGCACGCTGAGGTAGTACGGCAGGGTGATCAAAAGGGGTGGATCCAGGGAATTCATTGGGGTCATGGGCTCCTTTTGTTGGAAAATTCGGGCCCACATGTCTCTGGCCCCATCCCCCTTCGGAGGAACTAAAAATATTTTGTTTTCCAAACCAAAAAGAAATGTATCTTTTCCAGTCCCCATAAAAAACGTTTCAATACATTCTAATGTTCGAACGTGACGAAAAAAATGTAACCGGTAGCCGAAATACAAGGAGAAATCAACATTTTGGGACAGGTTACGTAAGCCAGATAGATTCCCCCTTCCCCGCACACACACCTAATGGTCTGGATCCCCCAGTCGTGGCCAACATACTAAACCTAGAATAATATCACCGCTCTGTTGGACTGGGACTTAGGTGCAGAGTATTACATAACGGCATCTTTTTATCACTGACCCAATCCAAGAGACCACCGATATATTCCAGCCCGCCGCCGACGCCGCCTGCGCTCGCCGCGCCGCGCGTCCACGCAGGACGCACACGCCCGCCGGCCGGAAATAGGCGGTGTGGCGGCGGCGGTGGGCGGACGGTCCCGTTTTACCGGCGCCCGCTATTTATAGCGGGTCCGGCCGGGCCCGGATCCGCGCCGGTCGATCGCCGCCGGCCCAGATGAGCGCCGACGCCGCGCTGCGCCACAAAGAGCCGGCCGCCGCGCCGCGCCGCCGCCGCCGCCGACAGGAATAGACTCAATGGCAATAGCAGTCGGCGGCGGAGCGTCGAGACAACACCTCGCAGCGGAGCCCTGATCCCGGCTGCCTGTCGAGACTCCGACCCACCGCTCGGCTCCCCCTCGTCTGGTCCGGGCTCCGGCCCACCGCCCGGCCACCCGACTGGGCTTCAATGTTTCATCGGTACTTCCACTGCACACGCAGCGCGTGTGCGTATGCGGTATGATATATATATATATATATATATATATATATATATATATATATATATATATCGATCACGCAAAAAGTTGCATCGCACAAATCGGACAAGACGTCGCCTCTACCCCACCCCCCTTCCCTCTACCACAAAATAAAATAAGAAAGAAGAAACAAGTAAAACAAAACGCAAACGCCAATGGAAGACTGATCTACGCCAAGCACTAGATTTTCGCCGGCCGCAATCAGAGAAGCACGAGGCCGATACATCGGCCAGAGCACGTTCCGCGACGGGTCTCAGTCGGTTCGGCGGCGCGGGCGGGCCGTTCCGACACAATCCTGTGCCGGCAGCAGAGCCGGCCACCGGCCTGGGACGCGGCAGGGCGGCGGCGGCGGCGGGGCTCGCACTTGCCCTCAGGGCGCCGCTCGGCCGTGAGGCGACAGAGCGCCGTGTGCCGCGTCCACTGGCGGCCGTCACCGCGGCCTGCCGACGACATGGCGGCACGGCAGCCGGCCCGGGGGTCACCGCCTCCGCCGGCCAGCCATGCTGATCCGACTACAAACGGCCCGACCGCTGAGCCCGGCGACGTCTTAACCCGTGCTCGCCGTCACCATTTGGCCTCCTTCGCAGTACAGAGGGAAGTGTATCACCACCCCCAGCCATTTTGAAACCAGACGAACAAGGCAACGAACGCGCTTTAAAACGAGCGGGAAGCTTGGTCTTTTGACAACATGATGATGTTCCGTTTCACCCTTTCAAGTCACGCACCCCACAGACAAACTCAAAGATCATGCAAGTGAATTCAGGTTTCCAATGGATCCTACGGGACGTAACGAAAAGGACGCATCTGAAGGGCCACTAACGACTTCTGACGGTTAATTACGATTACAGTTACAGTAACTATAGAGACCAGAGCTTCTCATTGCCTCGCGAGCTCTCCAAGGCCAATAACAGGTCAAAAGATCAATAGCCCCATTTAATGATTCCGAGCTGTCCTATGGCTTGTTCCAGCACCTGGTTACGGCAAAACGTACTTCCTGGTTCGGAGTGTGGCAGGATACGGCCACGCAGAGTAAACGTCGATACGATTTCACGGATGGCTACCTCGCAGCCGCATCTCAACACCAGCCATGGAAGGCAGCCCAGTGGCGCATTCGTCGCCGCCACGTGCCTCTCAGCGCAAGCAGGACAAGGGCGCGCGGCGGCAGCCGACCAGCAAGCGCGGGGACCGCATCCAACGACGGCCGAGTCCGATAGCTGATTAGCGGCGACGGGTCGGCGGGCGGGCCTGCGTGGCGATGAGTCCAGACGACGTCCGGGCGACGGCCGACCGACAGGCGCCGTCCCCCGGCCGCGATAACGAGTCGGTCGAGTCGGCCGAGCCAGCCGAGTCGGCCGAGTCGGCCGAGTCAGCAGAGTCAGCCGAGTCGGTCGAGCCAGCCGAGTCGGCCGAGCCAGCCGAGCGGCAAGCAACGGCACGCCGAGACGCGCCTCCCGAATGAAGCGCCGCCACCGCCACGCGGCGCCGGCCCGTGACTCTGCTGCGGTCTTGTGGTGGAATCATAGAAGAGCCGGAGCAGGGCTGGCGATGACTGGCGGAAGAGCGGCCATCCCGGGACCAGAGCTGGCTGGTGCAACGCATGGCCTAGTCGGCAGTGTCCAGCAAACCACAGCTGCCGATCCAGTGAGGCGCACGCAGCCAGCGACCCATAGGGGGACAGTCACCACGGCTGAGGCACCTCAGACTCACAGATGTCAGTCACCACTCCTGAGACATCTCAACTCACCGAGGGCCGCTCACCACAGCTGAGGCATCTCAGACTTACAGAGGCCGGTGACCACCCCTGAGGAACCTCAAACTCATAGGGGGCCAGTCACCACAGCCGAGGAACCTCACACTCATAGGAGGCCAGTCACCACAGCTGAGGAACCTCAAACTCATAGGGGGCCAGTCACCACGGCTGAGGCACCTCACACTCATAGGAGGCCAGTCACCACAGCTGAGGAACCTCACACTCATGGGAGGCCAGTCACCACAGCTAAGGAACCTCAAACACATAGCGGGCCAGTCACCACAGCTGAGGAACCTCAAACTCATAGGGGGCCAGTCACCACGGCTGAGGCATCTCAGACTCCCAGGGTGCCAGTCACCGCAGTTGAGGCTCCTCAGCCTCACTGCTAACGGAACCGTTCGCCCATTCCAGGAGAAGAACGAGCAAAAATGATGCCCACTTGCATGCATTCCTTGCACGTCGATTAAACGGACGGAAGTTATGCATCGTATCGCTGCGTAGACGCTGTCAATGCCATCAAAAGCCGGAGGGACGAACACTTTAAATGTGAGGTGTGATACCTCATCCATTTAGGTCTTAACTCGCGACAAGGCTATTGCGGTTGGATTAGCGATCTAAGCAGTAAACTGCAAGCTTACGCGGGAGCTAACTGCCATGGGACCAACCAAAAGGAGTGGCTCAACAACATCACGGAACTGACATGCTGGGAACTGGTTTCAGACCCCTGGTGGATTCCGGCTCGACCAAAATCACACCGTCCACCCCATGCGAGGCCCGTGCACACAACCCATGTTAGTCCCGGTTCAGTGAGGTCAGTCAGAGCGCCCCCATACACGGCAATGCACCGGACACGACGTGTTTTGATACGGTTACGACTATCGAGCCGCGGATGGCCCGTTTCTTTTCAGACGTCTACAGGACGACAGTTCGGGGCGGACCAGTTCTGGTCAAACGTCTACAGGGCGACAGCCCGGGGCGGATCAGCTCTGGTCAGACGTCTACAGGACGACAGCCCGGGGCGGACCAGCTCTGATCAGACGTCTACAGGACGACAGCCCGGGGCAGACCAGCTCTGGTCGGACGTCTACAGGACGACAGTTCGGGGCGGACCAGTTCTGGTCGGACGTCTACAGGACGACCAGCTCTGGTCGGAAGTCTACAGGACGACAGCCCAGGGCGGACCAGCTCTCGTTGGACGTCTACAGGACGCCAGCCCGGGGCGGATCAGCTCTGGTCAGACGCCTACAGGACGACAGCCCGGGGCGGACCAGCTCTGGTCGGAAGTCTACAGGATTACAGCCTGGGGCGGACCAGTTCTGGTCGGACGTCTACAAGACGCCAGCCCGGGCGGACCAGTTCTGGTCGGACGTCTACAGGACGACAGCCCAGGGCGGACCAGCTCTTGTTGGACGTCTACAGGACGCCAGCCCGGGGCGGACCAGCTCTGATCAGACGTCTACAGGACGACAGCCCGGGGCGGACCAGCTCTAGTCGGACGTCTACAGGACGCCAGCCCGGGGCGGACCAGCTCTGATCAGACGTCTACAGGACGACAGCCCGGGGCGGACCAGCTCTAGTCGGACGTCTACAGGACGACAGCCCGGGGCGGACCAGCTCTGATCAAACGTCTACAGGACGACAGCCCGGGGCGGACCAGCTCTGATCAGACGTCTACAGGACGACAGCCCGGGGCGGACCAGCTCTGGTCAGACGTCTACAGGACGACAGCCCAGGGCGGACCAGCTCTGGTCAGACGTCTACAGGGCGACAGCCCGGGGCGGACCAGCTCTGGTCAGACGTCTACAGGACGACAGCCCGGGGCGGACCAGCTCTGGTCGGACGTCTACAGGACGACAGCCCGGGGCGGACCAGCTCTGGTCTGACGTCTACAGGACGACAGACGGACGGACCAGCTCTGGTCAGACGTCTACAGGGCGACAGCCCGGGGCGGACCAGCTCTGATCAAACGTCTACAGGACGACAGCCCGGGGCGGACCAGCTCTGGTCAGACGTCTACAGGGCGACAGCCCGGGGCGGACCAGCTCTGATCAGACGTCTACAGGGCGACTGCCCGGGGCGGACCAGCTCTGATCAGACGTCTACAGGACGACCAGCTCTGATCAGACGTCTACAGGACGATAGCCCGGGGAGGACCAGCTCTGGTCAGACGTCTACAGGGCGACAGCCCGGGGCGGACCAGCTCTGGTCAGACGTCTACAGGGCGACAGCCGCAGCCAGCGGAGTCGCCGTCCTCCGGCCGCAGCTGGCCGGCCGGCACCCTGCTCCGGAACGCCGCCAACACACCGCCAACCCACTCCGTCCGGCCGCGCACTCACCGGCATTCCCGACTCCGCGCCGGGCACGGTGCGTCCGTCCGCGCTCACTGCCGCCGCCGCGAGCCGTCGCACCACCGAGACTGGCCGCCGCCGTCCGACGTACACCGCCTCCGACACGGACGCGCGTCCCACTGCCGCCGCCGCCGCAGCCACAAGGTCACCTGGTCGGCCGGCAGTAAACAAACGGCCGGCGCCGGCCGGCGGCGGCGCGCCGGCGCGCCGTCCGCCAATCGGCGCGTCCGTTGCACGATCAATACGGGGCTTGCGCCAATGGCCGGCGGCGGAGGCGGCCGGCCGGTCCGCCGGACGCCCGGCTAAGAATAGCCGCCGTCCGGGTGTTTTTGCGTGCCGGTATATTTAGCCGGCGCCGCCGCCGGCGGCCGAGGCCGAGTTCACTCAGTCGGACAGCGGGCCGGCGGCCGACGCGGGACGGCCATGCACCGGCCGGCTGCCGAGCCCCCAGCTCGGCGCACAGGTGCGCTGCACGGGCGGCCGTTCGCAGTGGGGTGGCTGCGCTGCGGCCGGCGCGGCCGTCCTTCTGCCCGGCACGCCCGGCAGCCGGCGCAAGCTCGACGTGCAGTGCGGACTGGCGCCGGCCGGGCCGCAAGCCCGCCACCTCGCGACCAGTGGGAGGCCGGACGGCCCCGCGCCGGCCTGGACAGTCCTGGCGAGCGCCAGCCGCCATCCGGCAGCCGAGGCCGAACGACGACCCCACGCCCACCGACCGACGCTATTGCGCACCACTTCAGAGAGCCAGCGTTATCCTCGCAAGTGGCGGGTGGCCATGTTCCAGTGCTGGAACATGTATGCCCCGTGAAGCCTGCAGCCCTGGCCGTCCCGGAAAGGTCCAACCACAGGAGGCATATACAGATGCCGGCACAGACCGCAACTCCGCACTAATTACGAAGACCATGGCTGAAGCAGCATCAACGTGTTTTAAGTTATTACTGGGCCGAATTTATTTCGTTAATATGATACCAGCATGTGCTTTATGACGTAACCCTACACAATTTGAGCGTCCGCATTTTCATCTATGCGCCGGACAACGGGGGGTGGGCGCGATCGTGCTGCCCATTTAGCCTCAAACAGAGGTAGAGCGACGAAACAGCTAATGTGCACGTTTTTTTCTCATTCAAATGATACACGATTTGACCACCTCAAGCCACCTGATGATCTCTCAGGTTACAGCGAAAGAGTACCACATCGAGACCATACCATGCATTTGTAGAGACTTGGTTTTAAAATGGATCAATATCCGTACTCCGCAGACTTCTGCTTCATTTCACTTCGAGGCGATACGATTCCAAATCTTACTGATTGCTTGCTGAATCGATTCCGATTACGACTCAAAGCGCTTTTTGAAACTGAATCGATTCCAATTTCGATTCGAAATGGAATGAGTTGATTCCGGCATTCATTCCACTCAGATCCAATGGACTGATTTAAGCCATTAGAATTGAATCCGATTCTGATTCCGTACAAAAACCCGTGATTCAACTCCAACTACGACAACGAAATCAATTCCGATTATGACTAAACGGAACGGAATCGATTCCGATATCGATTCGGATCCCGGTGTAATGGAACACAAGCCTGGTAATTAGCGGTTGTTTCTCCTTGAGATCAGGCAGGTTACTGAGGGTCAAATATCATTGTCATTTAATATGATGGTCTCTCACCGAAGAGTTCTGATCATCGATGAGGCGAAAAAGCTGGCATTACTGATCAGCACGAAAAATGCTCTGACAGCGGCTCAAACTGACCTTGAGGTCTTGTAAGGTCTTTGGTTTCACGTAACAATGAAGAGGGAGCTGGCCTTTTAAATCCTGACAAGTCGTTAAACATAGGCCGAAACAGTTCTGCACCAAAAACTAACACCATATCTCGTCACATTTCAGAGAAAAAAAAACATAAAAGTAGCTCAGAAAAGGTGACCTAGAAATAGGGCTTACAGCCCTTCGAGAATGACGCCATAGCTCTGTGTACCGACGTAAATTTTCAATATCACCGCATGACAATAACTTGATCCACACCTGGCAACAAGCCAGACCCAGAAAAGGCAGGACTATGACCACAAACGATGAGGTGTTGAGTAATAAAGGTGATCGATGATTTTGTGAGTCCAATGTAGCATAATAATCCTTTACATATATAAATATATATACACTCACACACACATATATATATATATATCCTGATATATATATATATATATATATCTATATCCTGTAGTCATAGCGCAAAATCCTGTTGAATACAATAATAAAGTATGCGTGTACATAACAAGTGAGATTCGAGCAAAATACGGTAAGTACAGGAAATCATCTCCTCAGTTAAGGCATGTTTTCACCGGATAAAAACAGCTGATGTCTATGGAATAACTGTAACTTGTTGAAGCCTGCTTTTTGCCAACCATGTCATTGCTATCGCCTTTTTTGTCAATGTCTGTGCGAGACAAACAATGTCATAAATATCGCACATCACTCATTAGATGGGCATATTTTTGCCATGAGTTTCAATTCTACTCAACCAAAAACGGCATCCTTAGCAATGTTTGGAGCTCTCCACACGTATACCCAATATACTCTGCCACAGCAAGAAATACAGCCGTATCCATTTTAGGAGCATGCTCATCTCCCACTACCCGTCAGAACCCAACGCCCAAAACGCATTACCCATCATGCGCCACTACGGAAAGCGGTTCGCCGGATCGGTCGGCCTGCAGGACGCAAAAGTGCACGAGGGTCCCGTCGATGACAAGTCTCGCTTTTCCACACAGTTTTGACGCCAGGCCGCGTTCCAGCTAGGAAAAAATACGACCACGCACACCAGGCTCACTGACCCCAAACTGGGGGACGCCGCGTGGCGACGGGCCTATCAGTCAAGCTTGCTCCAGCGCCGCCCGGCCGCCGGCTGTTAGAGACATCCACGGCCGAGCAGCGGGCCGGACGAATGGACAGCGGGCCGGACAGGACCGACAGCAGGCCGGACAAGGCGGACAAAAGGCTGGACAGGACGAACAGCAGGCCGGACAGGACAGACAGCAGGCCGGACACACCAGACACCGGACCGGACAAGCCAGACAGGGCCAGGCAGGCTAGACAGACGGCCGGACGGGCCGGACAGCGGGCCGGACAGGCCAGACGGCGGGCCGGACAGGGCGGCCGGCCGACGTACCTCGAGGCGGAGGCCTGGTGCGGGGAGGGCTGGCGCGGGCAGCGGGCCGCTCCGCTGGACTCGGCTGGCCGGCGCCCGGCTCCGGCCTGCCGGCGGCCTCCATGGCGGGACAGCCGGCAGCGGCCACCGCGGCACGGCAGCACCCACCTCAGCTACCCGGCGCGGCTGCGACAAGGAAATGCAACAGCACATCAGGGGGGCACGGCGAAGAAAATCGCAGCCCGGTGCAGGGGCAGGCCAGAGTATATCCCACTGGACGTGGGTGACGCAACGCTTAAGGCTCGTCATCAAACAGTTCTATAGTCGTCATACCACTTCAATGACGACAGCTCACTCACCAAGCTCAAAGGTTGACCCTAAAGTTCAAACAGCTCCTGGTCGTGCTCACAAAGGCTGACCTTAGCGCTCAGCTAACTCATCGTCGTGCTCACAATGGCTGACCATAGCGTTCATTTAGCTCAAGGTCGTAGTGACCAGTGAGGAGTGGTCTTATCGCGAATGGCACCGTGTACAACTGGAGCTGTGACTTCACTGGCGCGTCGCATTACATCAGCAGACGGGCAAAGAGCGCGGATATTATTCCGGCATCACAGCATCGTTTGCTTTCCTGAGGTGCGGAGTTTCGCCTGATCGGCATGACATCGACACAAAACTGAGCGCTATGGCTAATGGCGTCAGTTACGTCCCGTCCTTCGCTGAAGCTTGGGCCCAGCAGCCTGCGCCACATTCGTAACAAAGGAAAAATACAGGTCCCACGGAATGCCTGGGGCCTCTTTTGTAAACATTAATTTCTAATGACCTCTGCCGATTCTCGGCCGGCGCTGCCGTCATTCAGTATGCCTACGACACCTTGGTGCTCGCCAGCGGCAAAACAGCAGCACTTGCTTGTCACATACGACGCATGATTTTTTGGCGTTCTCGGTTTTACGTAACATAACTCGGTTCATGATCCGATATACGTTACCTGGAGGTGAGTCTCCCTACACCCAAAGAAAAAAGCGAATCATGCTATTTGGCAGCCATCGCAATCTTGGCGGTATCCCTTCTGACCAAATTATGCTCAAACTGAAAGTGGCCTTCACTTACCTACTTGGACTTATTGCACCCGGTTTCTCTATCATTAACAACACGCCTTACCAGTCAATGACCTAAATACCGGAGGCAATAACCTAAAAACCGTAAGTCTGACGAGTCTCAAATCCCAACAGCCGTGGTTGGTGCCCAAGACAAGCCCTAAGACCAATTTATATCAAGGTCTGGGAGAAGAGGGTGTAAAATTGTCCCGGCTAGTCCAATCGTCGTGGAATGTCCTATAAGGTTTTCAGTGCGCAGAACCTTATCTTACTTAGAAGGCACTCACTCATCTGAGACTTGTATTCTTCTAGCATTCAGGCTACGACGTACGACGCCATGCTTGGCTCTTGTCAATATACGGAAAGCGCAGGGAACAATCAATCATGACGATCATATTGTCACACCAGTTGCATCAGACCTTTTTAGTCCATCGTCAGAATATTTTCGTTTTTTGCAACGCAACGCAGTGCAGGCCACTCAGCAATGCACAAGTAATACATGCATGAACGGAATCGTGCAGCTACAGATCTCCAGAATATTTGTTTTTAAATGTCGCGGTGACTCTTGTGGTCGTTTAACGATCCAATTTCCCCCGTCCGTTGTCGCGGTTGATAACCTACCTTTGGTCCGGACCCAGCTTATCCTCAACTTCCAGGAAGAATTTAACACGTGCTTTTTCTACTAAGATAACCTAGTTGTAGTCTGTTGCAACTGTAGTGTAGTGGTATTCATTGTCTCAAAACCGTACACTTGCAGAGGTCCAACACCATTTCCCATGGCTTCCCTGTGTCCCTATTCGGCCGTGTCCTATTTACAGCTGTTGTGTGACGTTACCAGCAGGGAAAGACCAATGGCCGTTTGCATTAATTGAACTGAGCCGGGTCGTGCGGCACTACATCGTGGGAGAATTACAAAACATAGTTTGTAATTTGTTGTATTTTCCGAAACTTATAGACATATCTCAAAAACTGGGTACTGAACATGTCATCAGCAACAGTTTTAAGACCACGTCTATTAATGAAAAGTCGACCAAGTGGGGCATTCCTTTCAACACGATGCGCAATTACCTTTTACTTTTGAACGTACCGTTCACCCTTATATTGCACAAATGAATGATTTTACAGATCGGAAGCCATCAGCACAACAAAAACAAACTATACCGAAAGTTAACGTGCGGCACCTCGTCGTGCTTTCCGCCAGCTGTTAGGCACATGTGTGTTTTGTCATTTCGGGAGGGCCGACTGACCGGTAACGGACTTTTAGCGTGAATTTGGCAAGTATTGGATTTCGCAAAAAGACGTCGTCTATTTTTCGATACATCAACATTGTGCGATTCCCACATCAACTTCTACTTTTTCTTAAGTTTAAAATGTTTAGCACCTTCAGGCTCCCGCAGAAACAGCGCAACGTAGTTTTGGTGACCAATTTCTGCACCGTTCACAAAGTAAGTCTCCTGAAAAGGCAATATCCCATCGAGATCTTCGAAGTACCTGTCATGTACATGAAAATAACCAGGTAAACTGCATGCTACTTCCCTTTAAACACCACCACGCCACAAAGCTGCAAGGATGTGCTGTTCTCGCACTGTATTCATTATGTTTGTGGCACTTGCTAATCAATTCATAAACAAAGGAGGTGATCACTGGCGTGAACAGTAGCCTACCGCATATTTTTCAGTCCTCACTCTAACCATGGCAGAGGAGATGAAACGGTATGCGTTGCAAGTAAAATACCTTTCGCGGACTTACAGCTGTCTGATATATTTCTTCCAATGGAACTCCCAAAGGTGCAAGGTATACATGCAACAGCATTCCTCTGCAGTTCCTTTAGCGACGCCCATGTCGTTAACCCATCCTTCACGTTTTCGCATCGAATATAACAGGTGAACTCAACTTCTCCCTTGATTCAGACATCTATTAAGGCTGTCGACTACACGCGGTCGCTATTCAGACCTCTCATCGGTAACTAAAATAAAATGGATCAAGGAAAGGTCAACACAGGCGAACACAACGGGAAACGGTCAAACCGTCACGGTCAGTCAGACGCACGGCGCTGGTGATTCAACAGCTGGCGGCTGAAAGACGGAACTGACAGCCCGACAGCTCGGACAGCAATCCACTGTAAAGGGCGGCCACCCGGCAGCAGAGCCCCGTACCCATCTCCATGCGAGACCGCTGGATTCGAAGTTGATAATCCTTTCGGAGTGTGCCGTTCGCGCGTTTCGGCCAAGGTCGCAAGTGAAGATGCCAGCGCCTCGGGCTGAGCCAGAAGGCGCGTTTTAAATTACCAAGTTCTCCACGCTGAGCCAGCTCAGATCCTCAAGCAGACGCGAGACGTGGTCGCATTTTTGCGGCCGAAAATGACTTCAGCTACATAATACGGCAAGTTTTAAGTTTAAGATGATGACAAGGATTATTTGGAACATCTCGGATTTCGTTCCATGGTGTGCACCGATTCCTACGCAGGCCATGAAAATCACCGATTTAATATGCAGGAGGGTTATGAAAACTACTACTTTAATCGACAGGATGGTTATGAAAACTACCAATTTAATGTCCGTGGGCTTTTGTACGCATGTATGTACAAACGACCCCTCATACAGCGTAGATGACTGTGCCATCCGACACGATGAGTCTGGTAATCCCACCTTTGACACGGCGCTTAAACCTCACCATGAGTTTGCGTCCCCAAGTTTAATGAAAGAGATTGTACATTCCAAACGGAAAGAACCGAACATCCGTCGTCTATCAGCATTTCTTGCATGCATCGTCTGACGTATTTCCGCACAGTCCAGCCCTGCCCACGGGCTGATCGGGGCAGAAGCTGTAAAAAAAGACGCGACAAGTTTGTCCTCAGACGTGCGGCAACAATACTGTGATTGCCAAACTAATCACATCAGATGGCACAAATATCCTCAATACATGACGCATCAGTTGCGCATGCAACACCATATATTTACAAATTCTGATTTGGCTACACACCGAGCAGTGGCCTCACCACAGATCTGATGGGTAAAGCGACAGTCGGCCCCGCAAAAGGCGCTGACACGGCGCAAAGATCTGTGTTGCCGATGTTTTTTTTTTTTATTTCAGCAAGATGCATTTTTCTGCATGCCAAGACTTCATTTTACAGAGCTGTCATGCGATTTCCCATAAATTTCATCTATGTCCTATTTACCCGTGCCCTACTGCTAGCTGCTGCAAGCAGACACGAGCGACAGGAGGCTAACGAACGTTTGCAGAACACCTGCAGCATCATCAACAATGGATGGCGTCCGAAGACAACGTCGTTAGCGACACTTCCGGACCATACCGTCTCTGAAAAAATGGATTTTTCATTCCAAGGTCAAACTATTCTCCCACAGGCGCGGAACCTGCATGGGACGATGCCACCTACAGTGAAACCCAACGCCAACGACTGAGCACTGACCATCAGTTCGCACTGATGGTCGGCTGTGCGTCCGGCGCACAAGGTCGCGACCGCAGCCGCAGCTGACACCACACGGCCCAGCTACAACGATTCAGAACCCCCGCTCATAAGCGCTTCCCAGCCGCCCCAGAATATTCAATCCCCCGGCCGATTTCCCGAAATGACTACCTGCAGAAGATTCTAGTGCGCTGCCATGCGCAAGGCACGCGCAATGCCTTAATACCTCACCAAGAGGGATTTCCACTCGCACCGATGACGGGGGAGGGAGGGTTGGTAGGCGTCCCCTCACATTTTGGCCCCCACTTGAACTAGCGCCAAGGGTCGAAGAACAAACGATAGCTGTGTGCCAAGGAATCCAACAGTACCCCGTTAGACCCCGTTAGGAAAACCAGTGATCTTCTAGACCACAAACCTTTAAGTCAAATTCCCGGGGGCAAGAACGACGCATGTGGGGCAAAATATGCCTAAAATCGTCCCCTTTATCACATTCAGTGCCAAAAATTACCATAGGCACGTTCCAACGTAAAAAACGTCATCTCAGGTTAAGAATCTCGTTTGACCTTGTAAAGGTCATTGGGTTTTCTCTAGTGACCTGTTCCTACGCGGACTACCATTCTGAACCGATTGCATGACAGTCATCCGCCGTTTATGCATAACAACTGTCCTAAGATAGTTCAAAAACGACATCTGGCGCAAAAACCGCTCTGCAACCCTGCAGTATTGACGTCATAGCTTGGTAGTTTGAGACGACCTGGGGCCAATCCTTTTCCAAAACATTCGCAATGAACGTACGGCCAGCTGTGGCACATTTCGCGGCGCTGTTGAGCGCCGTGCTGTCGTGGTCCCGGAAGCACTGTTAGGGGTGGCATCCATCCCCCTGCCCTCGTCTGACGAGGGAAGGGTACAGATGCCCATGAAAACTAGACTCACTTGGACGCTTCCTCGGCGAAGCCTCCGCAACTCGGCGGGCCAGAAACCCGCACGCCCCCACTCAAGCTCAGTTAGGACTCTGGCAATTCCGCTCACAAAACGGACCGCTATCAGAGCCCAGATGAGCGGTGGGATCATGATCGGCAACCAGCACCGACTGCAACAATCGGTGATTTATCACCGCAGCCAAGGCCACCTTACAACGTGACCAGCTGAACTCAGCTACACCTCGTCAACACCAGCCAGTAAGTTCACTGTCGGTCGTTTCTTTCAATACTCCGGACTTACCGTATAGCGCAGAACCATCTCAGTACCTGGACCTTGCTGGAGTGTTCCTGCCCTCTCTCTCTCTCTCTCTCTCTCTCTCTCTCTCTCTCTCTCTCCTGACCAAGGTCACAGTGCCGTGACACGATCGATGTCATTGACGGAAATAGCGGAGGACGCGCCTGGCCGTCAGCCGTTCGCTAATTGGCGCCCGTCTGCAGGCACCGGCGACCGCGGTAACCCCGCCGAGCGACGCTCCTCCCATCTCCACCACACCACCAGACAGGACCGGAAACAACCGAGTTTTTCTCCACTTTTCCTCGATCCCCATTTCACACTGGCGAAAATGCCTTTGTTGGTCATTCAAAACGTGCTGACAAGCCGCCGCCATGGAATCAACAACGTCTGCCGTACGTCCGCATTTTACAAAGGGTTTCGTTTTCTCAGTGATCTGCTCATGGGATAAGAGATACCCCATTTTCGAGGCCGTTCCTCGGTGGACGAGTCCCAAATGTTATCGAAAATTGCTTCTTTGTTTAAATTAATGTCTTCGCAAGACCCTAAGCTTCTTCGCCAGTTAAATACCTTAATGCTCGTTTCGTCTGGGACGGGAAACGTGACAGAGTAAAACGGAAGACAGTGGCAAAACTCAAATATCAAGGAGGCATGTTTATAAATTATTTGAAATCCACTATTCCTGCTTTTTAAAGATGTCATGCGTCAAAAGGTACCTGACCGTTTTTAACAAATGGATTCTTTCTGATGTGGAAGAAACTAAATGCTGAAGGTGACCTTTGCAAGAATAAAGGACTGATGGAAGGACAAAACCATACTGCTGGGTGAAGACTTCATATAGGAATAGGACCAGTCAAGCCAAAAAATCAATTCTTCACTGCGCTCCGCCCTCATTTCACGAAATAAACGATAAATTGGTCCGAATTAATATCACTTGAATTTTTACATTTCAAACAATCCGAATATGTAGACTGTTTTATGATACCTATTTCCGATCGCCTTTCTGAGATAAAACATTGCTCGTTTCCCCGCGGAGCTCAAGATCTTATTTTGCACCCTCGATAATCCCGGCAGTGAGCATAAAAACATTTATTTGGAGTCTTATTGAGCGTACAATTTTGGGCCGATTAACATCTATCTATGCGATGTTCCCTAAAAATGAACGTTGCAAATTTGGTCCTCTCAGCCCCCCCCCCCATTTGATGCTGTTGGGTGACAAAAAAACTATATAGCATTTTTGGCTTGATTTGACAAGTTTTAGAGGTCGCCAAAAATTAAAAGTTAGGCCCTCTCTAGTTCCAGGATGTGTCTGTCGTAATGTCGTACGATAACTTGCCCTCATTTTTTGAAAATGATTCCAAGGTTGTTTCCGTGTTTCACTGATTCCAATGAATGCTTTTCGTGTTCTCACAGGTGGCTACGCGCCCAAATCGATATCTGGGAGTCGTCCGTTTGGGAAGATCACCGATCGCAAGCTACTCTCTGTGGGCCAAGTCTTCTCACGATTCCTCTAACACCATGAGAGGAAGGCGACGGTGCTGGTGGGAGGGGAGGCCAGCTGGATGTTCGTGAATGCATCGAGTTCTAGGAACTGGACAGCCTCCCCAGGGCTGTCCAGTTCTGCGGGACTTGGCATCAAGGCCGAGCACCACTGCATCTGCAAGTTGGATTCGGTCCTCCAAAGGTGGCTGGGTCTGAAGACGCACAAAAAGAAGAGCAAAACCAACAATACGGCAGAGGTAACTTTCCGTGAAGACCTGGAAAACCTGTTTGATATTGCCCAGGCCAACGCGCTGGACCTCATCAAGAACAATGAGGATCGGGACTTCTTGGAGAGCCAGTAAAAGGAGGGAGGGCCAGGATACATCGCTGAGCTGGATGTGGAGCACAACATGAAGATGTTTTGCAGAAGACAAGGGAGCGGAAGACGCCCGGAGGAAGAGGGCGATGGAAGAGCAAGAGGCAGCTACGAGCCGCGCTGTGCTCCTCTCATTTTCGTCCTCAAGCTCTGAACTGGATGCTGAGGAGGACAAGAGAGCTGTTGGAGGAGCTCTGCTGCCTGCTCGCGTTCCAAGCGACAGCGTGCCTCCAGGAACATCATGAGCCCTGATCTTGCTGCAGCCCTCGACAGGACCCAGATGACTTTTCGGAAAACAACGTCCGTCCTCTGTCGCTGCGACATGCGTGGGAGTGGACCCAATGACGTTCGACATCAACCACTTCTCCATCCATCGGCACAGGGCTTGCCTCCACTCCGAGCGAGCAAAGCTCATGAAGGAGAGCTTCTCCAGCAACGGACCCTTTGTGGTTCACTGGGACGGAAAGATGACGGAGGATCTGACGGGAAAGGAGGCGGTCGACCGTCTGTTTGTCCTCGTGTCGGGAGATGTAGTTGAGAAGCTCCTCGCAGTTTCATTGTTGTTTACTGGTGTTTTCGGGCGCGCCGACTACTGAGGTCATTTTGCGCCCATAACGAGGTTGCTTTACCTGACTAGTGAGATGTATAAACAGCCTCGAAATCGGCATCTTTAAGAAACAAAAAGAGCTATTTCGGCTCAAGAAAGCGCGAGTTGTCTCCAAGTACATCGCAGAGCGTCAGAGACGAAGCGTGCTGTCCAAAGTGAAGTGAACGTTCGTCAGCCAAGTGTGGACACGATAGGATCACGTCGTTGACAGTGAGCAAGGCACCACATCGATGTCAAAGGCCTATCAGCCCCACGTAACACATAGCCATGGGTCGTATAAGTGTGACCGACATGCAGTCTGCACAGTATTATTTCCTCTCGCCTCGCCTTGTGAGAACAGGATAACCACAAACCAAGCTGGGCTTTCACCGTTTTGAGTTTATTGTCATCTGTCTCATCCCAAGAGCGCTGTCACTTATTGTACAGGAAGTTCCTAATTGCCGGATAAAAGTCTCTGGCAGGGATTGGCTGAGAACGTGTACATGGTGCCAACGCTGCTCGCCTGGCAGCGGCATCGGCCAACTCGTTACCCGTAATTCCGACGTGACTGGGTATCCAGCACAGGATGGTTTTCTTTCCAGTCCGATCCAGTTGTGTCAGACGTAGTAAAATGTCCTGTACAAGGGGACATGATGGATAAAAAGATCTAAGAGCAATAAGACTCCTAAGGGAATTCGTTAAAATCAGGTGTTGTGATTCGTCACCAACTTCGATGAAACATAACGCCTGGTGATTGCTGTCACTTCCGATGTAAGAACAGACGCGTGTACAGGCAACGAGAACGACCGGGTGACAGAACCGCTCACAAATGCACAACCAACAACACCGGCGGTCTTACATCCGTCCGTGTACGTCAGTGTGTATCCGTCATAAGACGCCATGCGCTCCAGTGCCCTGGATCTCATTATATTTGGTATGGCTTCATTCTTCCTGATTTCTGTAAGCGAGGTGTCTATTAAAGGTGACGTCAAATGCCAGGGAGGAGTCGACAGATGGCTTACTCACTTCACCCCTCGAAAAGGAATTTCGTTCTCCTGCAACAGAGCTCGCATTCGGAAGCCGAAAGGCGGAGTACGCTGCTGCGGTCCACCACGAAGGAAGCTCACTGCGGACCGTGAAAAAACTGCGTCATACGTCGGGTGTAACGGAAATTGTCGTAACTTCAGGGGATAACACATGCCGAGCATTTTTCTCCTTGCCGACAGTGGCGGCTCGTGTGACTCTGCCATAGGGCTAACAGTGGGTGATGTGCGGAAGGCTCCTGTGATGATGCGGAGAGCGGTGTAATGGATGGTATCTAGAACG
Organism: Capitulum mitella; assembly: GCA_030062745.1. NCBI lineage: Eukaryota > Metazoa > Arthropoda > Thecostraca > Pollicipedomorpha > Pollicipedidae > Capitulum > Capitulum mitella. The sequence goes on from CP099849.1 coordinate 17,062,726, forward strand.
CGCTTGCTGGATTCACACGCGCTGTCATTCACAAAACATGCATAATCCAGCTTGGAGCGGACGAGTGAACGATAGAAGAGCATTAGCGTACTTCTACGCAATATACACCATACGATGTGCGTGCCACACGTCTCAATATGTCCAGAGACTTCAAACAGCGATCGCGTAACGTTTTAAGATGTGCCTTGGACGTAAGGCGGCAGTCAAAGTATACCCCAAGGTATCTGGCCACAGACTCCGTTGGAATGCACTGTCCATACAAACGGAGAGTCATTTCACCGCATCGCCGGCGACGACAAAAATGTATGGCTACGGTCTTATTTCTCGAAAGACGGAATCCATTCATGGTGCTTTACCTCTCCACGCGGTCCAAAGCCAGCTGGAGATGCCGTTCCGTTCATGGTGCTCTGGTTGCATTCGAACAAATAGCAAAATCGTCAACAAAAAGGGCACGACCAACAGACTAGCGGAGCACATCACCGATGTTAATCATAACTGCAAACAACGGTACACTTAACACACCGCTTTGGGGTACACCGTTTATTTGCGGGAACTCTTCGGAGAGCGTGTTCCCAACACCGACACGGAAAAAAACGGTCCGCTAAAAAGTGTTGAAGAAAAGTACCCATACGACCACGTACACCATATCTAAACAGCTTTACACGAATACCATGACGCCAAGTGGTGTCAAGCGCCCTCTTTGTCAAAGAAGGCTGTGTCTATATGTCTGTTCTCTTTAAAACCCGTAAGAATCATAGTGTCCAGAGCTACAAGATGGTACGCTGTGCTCCGGTTCTTTCTAAAGCCACACTGCGCGTTAGTAAAAACGTCGTGCTGTTCCAGAAACCACGTCAATCGGACGCTCACCATCTTTTTCATCAGCTTACAAAGTGATGAGGTAAGTGAAATGCGTCTGTCGTGAAGAGGATCTAATCCACTTTTTCCCGGTTTCAGAAGTGACTCTGCAACAGCTTCTCGCCAAGCAGCTGGGCATTCACCTCTTATCCACAATGAGTTCAAAACCACCAAACGCAAGCGACGTGCACAGGGCGGCAGATGTCTGAGCATGTCGTTGTGTATGGTATCAGGGCCTTCTGACACACTACGAGGCTTGGCAATTGCCGATTCCAACTTCATCAAAGTAAATGGCTCATTGTATGCCTGCGATTCACATGTGGAAAAATCCATCACTGTTCGCTCACATCGCGCTCTGTGACGTAAAAACTGTTGGTTTCGTGGTACCACCTTCGCTACGGTGTGACAACGCTTGTGCAATCTCGTTAGCCACATCCAATGGCTGCGTCACAATCTGGCCGTCCACACGCAGCACAGGAAACGGCACGGATGAAAACTGACCAGAAATATGCTGGATCCGCGCCCAGATCTGCGAAGTTGGCGTAAATTGGTTGAGCGTGCTTACGTACGCACGCCAGGAAACAAGTTTCGCTGCCCTTATCATGCGCCGAGCAAAAGCTCTCGCTTTCTTGAAACCTATCAGGTTCTCCACGCTACTCCTCACGTCAAAAGCACAGAATGGGCGTTTACGAGCGCGGATGGCGTCCCGACACTTCTCCGTCCACCGCGGGACAGGGGTGCGGGGGAAGCGCCGGAAGTGCGTGGGATACAACTGCTGGCACAATCTAGAAGCCTGTGTGTAAAACCCTGAACAGAGGTCGGCGCGCCCTCAGGGTCGGTTAGGAACAGTGCCTCGAGCCGAGCCTCGAACTCGCTCCAGTTTGCTTTTTTTCAAATTCCAGCGTCGCGGTCTCACACCCAACGCTCCGCTCCTTTCGCATTGAAGCCATACCGGCAAGTGGTCGCTACCCATAGGGTCATCTGCCACAGACAACTCGAGGTCCTGCATCAGCTGGGGACTGCACAGGCTTAGGTCGTCTAGCGCGGACGTCTGACCGAAGTGTGAAATGCGTACGAGTTCCTGTGTTTAAAATACATAGTGAAATATCGTGGATAAAATTCTGACAAAGTCGCCCACGAGTGTTCGTGTTATCACCGCCCCATGCAGTGTGATGAGCGTTAAAATCGCCTAAAATTAGAAGTGGTGGAAGGAGCTCAGATATTAAACGTCTCATTTCCATCGACAGAAAGGCGATGACTGGCGGAAGGTACAACGAACAAACCGTCATGTGGCGGTGATTTACACATAGGCATGCGGCCACAGCTTGAAGCGTAGACAGCAGACTTAACCTCCTGGTTGGCATGCTGTGGTGAACTGCAAGGACACCACCGTGTGCAATGCTATCAGTCAATACATCCTTGCGAAACATTGCATATCCCTTCAAAGTGTATTGGTGTTCGGCCGCAAGCTTTGTCTCTTGCAGTGCTACCGCCATAGGACAGTGCCTGCTGATGACGGCCTGGAGATCATTCGCATTCGCCCTTATCCCTCTACAGTTCCACTGTAAAAGTCCAAAGGGGACGTATTATAAACCGATTAGAAGCCAGACCTTAAAACTAGGCGCGATTTAAATGGGCAATGCCGTCTCAGAATAGCCTGCAGATCAGTGGCGCTTGACCTAACACCTCTACAGTTCCACTGTAAAATGACCTGTATAAGGTCGGGTTACAAGGGCGTTAAAACACAGCGTCCCGGGATTTAAATAAAGCATCAGCACCTGGAGGAACTCTAAAACAGTCACTGTATGGACGGTCAAAGTATTTGAAAATAGTGATTAGCCCTTCTCCGCGGTCATGACCCTCCGGTGAGTGGACGAGCGTCCTCAGAGCTGCCGCGCACCTTGGCCCTGCGCCCCCCCCCCCCCCTCCGTCGGGGACACAGGCCAAGGCGACGGGCGCTTTGTTGTCCGGCCCGTGGCCGGGGAGGAAGACGCCGCCCCATCCCGCACCGGAGCAAGGGGCGGGCCCATGGCCGCGCCGTCGCAAGACGGCGGCGGAGGGGCCCGGGCCGACGCAACCGCCGGCCCCATCCTGGCCCCGCGACCCGCAGCCCCCAGATCTGGAGCACCCGGCGCACGCTGACACCCACACTCCGCACTCTGGACCCAGGAAGGGAAGCCCCGCCCGAGAGCTGCGCCCCCGACGGGGCGGTCGCCGGGGAGCGTCTCGAGGCCGCGGCAGGTGGAGGCGTGGGCGCTGCGGGCGCAGGAGACGCAACCGGTTCCGGCGGAGAACCGCTCCGCGCCGGAGGAGAGCAGGGGCTCCGACCCGCCGGACCACGGTCCACCCACCGTCCCCGGCCGACGGAGCGTACGGGACCGTGGATACCAGCGAGGTGGTGGGCGCGGCAGGCGTCGGGGATCCCAGAGACGCGGCCGGAGCAGGGGGCGTAGGTACGACGGCAAGGCCGGGAAGCTTCAAAAGGCTTACTTGTTGTGGTAGCGTCATTTGCTCAGATTGCTTCGCCGGCGCAGTAGTGTTGACCTTTGCGTCGTAAGACGACTTTGGATGTATGTCATTGTACAAGCCTCTTGCCTCTCGGAAGGAGACATTAGGAGAACATTTTATTGACAGTATTCCCTTTTCTCTGATATAAATAGGGCATGTCCTGTCGAAAGACGTACGTGGCGACGGTGTTGGTCCGCAGTTGGCACAGCGTGGGACATTATTTTAACCAACATCAGAGATCCAACATCAGCAAGATGCTGGGTTGATGTACAAATACCACATCAAAGGGGGTTTTTACAGCACGGTTTTGTGTAGCCAAAGCGCTAGCACTGGTAGAACCGCATGGGGTTGGGAATGAACGGTCGGACTTTCACCTGTAACTACCCAACAGTGACTTCAGCAGGCAAGTCAGACCAGTTAAATGTAAAAACAATGTTATTTGTGGGACAAAGACGTCCCTCCCGTCTGGCCATGACGCGATGGGCGTCCGTCACTTGGACAATCCGTCTGCAATTTCATCATTAGATAGACATATAGATAAATCATAACAGTTGAAAATCCCTCTAGACAAGTTTTTTGTCTTGTGGTGTTCCACAGCCATATTTAGAACTTATCTCATTTCCTTGCCATTCCGCACACTGTACGCGAAGGTTGTCGCTGTCATGGCTTGTAAGTGATGTTGGTAAGTTTATGAATGCAGCTCATATGGCTCTTGTCAGATATGTTGGACAACTGGGCATTTTGTTTCCATTTCATAAGATCCACTGGCAATAATCCCACTGTTACTTTGCAATTTAATCATAACTGTATGGTATGGTAAATCATATTAATAATCACCAATGCAACAGCAATGAGAAATATGCAAGTAAGCCAGATCATCTAAAATTTTGATGAAAATAAAACAATGTCATGCAAAAATCCCTAAATGCTAGTTTAAGGTTGCTAATGGTATTATTCCAAGTGTCATTGTGTGTGGGTGTTGTGGGCACACTTGTCCTTTTCATCATGGATGAGGACAGAAATTCCATTTCTTTGTATCTGATATGTGACATTTGTGCCCCAACTGCCAATATCAGCTTGCCAGTTAGAGGAAGTTCCCCTCACATCATGGAGTTTGGTACAGCTTCAAATATGCAATGGACTGATCAGTCGTAACTGGCAGAGGACAGTGAAGTAACACAAGTGGACCCTTTCTTTCCATCCCTTGACAAGAGATTTCAAATGTGACTGAGCATATAATTATTCAGTTCACCAGATTTTGCTCAGGTCTCTGTGCTTTAGCTTCTGGACTCGCAATTACCAATGATCACAACTTATATTCATTGCCTAAATGTTTTTTGCTCATTACCCAAATTTCTCTGGAACCATCACAAAAACCGTTTATTTCATCACCAGCACCACTCATTGCCAACTTTTTCAGTGCAATCATGATTGCAAGCATTTGGCTGAACGCATAGTGAGGATGTTGACTACGTATAATGACAAAGGTGGCACAATAAGGGAAAGTTTTTTCTACATTCATCATACATTGTAAAGTCCATTGTCAGATCTACCACAAAACCGTTCTGTTAAGCATACTATTGGCCTTGCAGCCAGTGGTAGTAGACAAGAAGCAGACATGACTGCCCTCTATCCTGATTAAGTTTAGAATTACCTGAATAGCAATGCATGTGATGAATGGACTATAAGGTGTAATTTTCCATCTGTACATAATCCCAATTGTGATTATGTTGCTACTGACAGCCAGTGGAAACAATAATTACAATGCTTCATAAAAAGTTGGTTGGTCAGTTTATGGTTAGGACACAGAGCCACTTGGGCTCATGTGTCTGGTGTCCAATCCATGCTATACACATCAACAATCGAGACCTAGTGGCATCAAGATTTTAACCCATAACCTTGTGACTATGCATCCAAATCTCTATCCACTAAGCTAACAAGGATTCATGTGTGCAATTAATGCAGGGTTAATGCATGAAAAGAATCTGGCACCAAATGGCTGATGGTGAATATCGAAATCTTCTGTTAACGGAAAAATCTTCATTCTATCCCCTATTACTAATGCTGTCATTGCCAAACACAATAGATATTAGATAAGCCTCTGATATCATGATTCACTGCATACCTGACTAAATATATAGCATGACTAAATGTAAACAGAAGAGCATCTAGAAGCATACTAGAAACTAGCCAACATGTGCATACATGGGAACATGTTTCAGCATAACTAAAAGGACTAAAAAAATGGTTATGAATGCGCATTTCCCATATGCTTTTGAGAAAAACCGTGAGACTTTTTTACAGCAGTCAGACAATGAGTGATGACTATGAAACACGAATAAGACTGCATCGGATGATCAGATGCTCCACTCGTTATGACGTCTAAGGGCCGCCAATGAATCGGGGCTCAAACTGTGACTCACCAGCGGGTGGGATCAGATCCAGAGGCGACGGCAGATCACCGCGTCATGTTCAGAATAACACTAGTTGCGTCTCAATGACTCGACTGACAGTTCACCTACAAAATACACCAGAGCCCCACGACCCCAACCAGCCTTGAACCAATCGTAGCCATTGCAACCCATAGCCGTAGCGATGCAAGTTGCAAGTTGCGCAGTACGTGACGAGTGCGCGACATGTGTATCATGCAGGTGCGCATGCGCAAAAGGTAAAGAACGCGACAGTTAAATGGATCTATGCCATTCCTTTGCTCCTCCCCGGGTCAAGGCCAGGAGTGAAACGGTTGGTGGTTCAGGGTTGTTGTTGATTTCGGCCCACCCAATGTTGGTTTGAGCCCCCCAATATTTTCTGCCGGTTTTAAAGGGAAATGAGTACTAATGACGAGAAGAACAGCCGCCATAGATAAGAGATAGGCAGAAAGTAAAGAATGAAGTCTAATGCGATATATCTATCTATCTTTTATTTATCTATTTATATATATACGTATATATATATATATATATATATATAGAGAGAGAGAGAGAGAGAGAGAAAGAGAGAGAGAGAGATAGATAGATAGATAGATAGATAGATAGATAGATATACAGAGGGCCTATGGTCCTGTGCAGTGCCATAGGCCCTCTGAACGTCTCTGGTAGTCCCCACGGCTGTATCAGGGGTCTTCCTCTGTTACATGAGGTATATGTGGCAGTCACTTAGGGCCCCCCCCCCAGCCGTAACAAGGGGCTTTTGTTGGCGCTTCAGGGGCCTCACTGGCAGTCTCAGGGCCCGTGCCCGTGCCAGGAGCCTGCTTATTACATTCAGGGATCCTCTGGCCGTCCAGTGCCCCCATAATAAAACCCAAATACCGTCTCAGAGGCCCTCTAATCGTCTTTGCGTCACAGAGGCCCTGCGACCTTTTTGATGGTCTCAGGTGTCACCTGGGGTGTACTGGCCCATCGGGCCGTCTCAGAAACCACCTGGCCTTCCTGGGGGCCCCTGACAGCATCAAGAACCTCTGAAACCTCAAGGTTTCAAAAACGCCAGTGTAGCCCATTGGTGGCTCCTCTCGAAATTAAGGTCACCGACAAATCCCCGTTTCAGGGGCCCCCTCTGGCTGGCCAGGGTCTCCTTATGCCGTGCTAGGCACCCTCTTAAGTTCTTTCCGTCTCAGATACCCCTCCGGCAGTTTTAGCGATCTCATGGACCCTTTGCCGTGCTGGGGCCCCTTGCGCTCCCAGGGGGCCCTTGAAGAGTTTCAAGGGCCTCTCTTTCCATCTTTGGGGCCATCTTACTGTGTCAGGGTCTCATTAAACCTCCCGGAGGCCCTCTGACTACATCAAGAACAAGACACTCAGGTTTCCACTCACATGAGCCCCCTAGGCACTCAGTCCTCATCTTGGCCGTCCCACGGGCCTTATGAATCATCTGGCGGTCTCAGGGACACTCTGCCGTATTGGGGCCCTGTTGTGGTCTTATGGGCTCTTTGGGAGCTTCAGGGGCCCACTAAGTGTCTCAGAGGTCATCTAACCCTCCAGAAGGCCTCCCTGACTGCATCAAGAGCCCGTCATGCTATTTTAGAGACCCCGTGACGCTCATACGGGGCTACTTCGGGGCTCCTTTTAAGCCTGGCAGGGGCTCCTTCTCAGTCCTCAGGGGGAGGAGCGATCGCCCCAGTTGTTCCCCGTTTGGATCCGCGCGTGGCCCTCGTAATCAGTGGGGTCCCATATGGTTAAAATTACTTTCAGTTTGCAAAAGGGCCCCGCGGAAGTGTAAAGGGGGCCATGCTCGCCCGTAAAACCGCTCCTGCCGACCTGGCGGGTGCTTCTTACACGTCGGCAGGGACATTTTTACAGCAAAACAGGGGCCTCTGAATTATCGTTTAGTGGCTCCTGTTGGCCAGAGGGGTCACTGCATGTCTGTAGAGGGCATCCTATCCGCCTGTGAAGGGCCCCTGTCGACCTCTGGAGGCAGGGCAGGAACCTTCGTCATAGCATTCAGACCGAAAGGAGGTCCTTTCAGAGGCTGACAGGGGCCCTTTATGGTCTGACCGCGGGCTCTCCCTAGACAAGCATTGAACTCCCCTACAAGCTAGCAGGGGCCCCTAAAGGCTCATCCAGACCACGGGCCTCTCTTCTTAGCACACAAAGCCTTCTTGCATATTCGGAGCACATTGTTTAGGTTCGTAAGCCTTCTTTAATGCTTCAGATACCCTTATTTTGCTTTAACCCGCGCACAACCGTCGATCCGTTTCGAACATGGGCGACTGGGGGGGGGGCAGTTGGTTGCCCCCCTCTAACTCACGAACGGTTGGTCGCACGATAAAAAAAATAAGCATACCGTTGGAAAGCTTGTGACGAGTAGAGCTCGAAACTGGTCTCATTTTCAGTTTTAGATAATATGTAAGCAATTTACGCCCTATATATGTTTTCTCATAGCCGACCGCGTGAGACCGAGAAATGGCCTGAATCTCAAGGGCTGTGACTAATAACGCCTAGGTTGCGGCACCAGCGCACAAATAAAGGTCCGCGGATGCCGATACACGTCTAATTTCCCCAGATTTGTTCAATATGTACGCCGAAACGTTGAGTTAAAGACACGGCAATTTTCCCTCCCGGTGTCGGTGTGCGCCGCTGCCGTATGCGGTACCAAATTGACGGGAACTAATTTTAACGTTCCTTTATTTTCTCGAAAAAGACGATCTATGTAAATTTTATTGATCTTTGTGGTTCTTGTGATGGTTTCTCATGCTTAAATTTTGTAAAAATTCATTAGTTACCAATCTACAAAATTGGCGGAGCTTTATTCGGGAGAGCCTGTTTATTTCTAAAGCATGCTATTTTTCAAACTTTTTGAGCTTGCTGGTATTACTTACGTCTGTGCAAGCTAGTTCTGCAATTTTCTACCCATTCTGAGTAATTCATCGTCGATTTTGACGATGGTACATTTTGGCTCACTACAGTTATTCGTAACCTGACCTCAGGGCAATGGCTGGAAGTCATTGATACTTTGCCCAATGACGGTGACTAGATGTCTGCTTCACTCCACACTAAAAATGTTTTGAAATATTCCGTCAATTTCCGAAGAAAAACGGCGACATGTCTTAAAAATGGGCTTGACCTTAGGTCAATCACCCAGAAAATTCTGAAAGTCTGAAATAGCAGATTTGTTGCATCTATCACGATCACTAATCCCTGGAAGTATTATTGAGATATTTTGTTTTGCGAAAAAGTCAGAGGGCGCTAAACTTTTTCGGACATAGGTCCGTTTGACCTGACTTAGGTCAGGCACCGGACCTGACCTGAGATCAAAATTCTGACACGAGATGTAGAATTGATGGAACAAAAGGTACACAAAGTTTCGTGACTCCGTGTTTGTTGGTTCTTTCGCAATTGCAGAAAAACCTCAGGGGGGCAGTCAACTGCCCTCCTCCCAGTCGGGGACGAGTTCATTGTCTGTTTCGGACAGTGTAAGACGCCCTGCGGGCGCCTCACGCTATCCAAAGAACTGGGGCCATCGGCCCCAGGGGGCGCTCGGACGCCAGGGGTCCCGCTTGGCCTCCAGGGGGAGCCATGGCCCCTTTGGCTCCCGCTTGACTACGCCACTCCCCCCAATCATTTACAGAAATCGACATCCCTGTGGTGGCTTGTATTATCTGGCTCGATACAAACTGTTCCGTGAGATTAAAATTCTTCTGGATATTCAGGCATTCCACACTGCATAGAAATCGGCATATAACGGGGACTCGTCCAAAAGATTCCGAACGTGCGGGTGGGGGGAGGAGGGTGGGGGGCAGCCGCAAGGATGACCCGACCGGTGAGGCCAACCCGACCGAAATCTACTCGAATCTGGTTTATCATATTTTGGTGTCCGTGATTCCTATTCGTTTTTCTAGAAATTTACATCGGAAATAATTGCAAAGGCAACTTCCTCAGTCGTCCACGTTTGGCACTGTCTTGCAGAAATGAGGAGCATGTCAGTTGCCCATCCCAACATCTCTAAGCAAACGAATTCCTTACCTCCTTTATTTTGCGGCTCGTTAGTGCTTGCATTTGTTGAGTGGCAGCTAACTTGATGAGGACGAACGGGGTACATGATTCGATTCATGCTTTCATGCATTCTGAATTCCCGGTCACAATAATAACATCGGGAAATCTGTCAAATAACATGTTACATATTTGTTCAGGGGCGGATCCATCGAAGCAGTCAGGATGTTGCGACGGGGGACTTAATGAAGTGGGCCTTTGGCTGATGTCCCCTTCCCCCCCCCCCACCAGAGACGCACGAAGGATTTGTCCAATGGCGGTTTGACCTCAGGGAGGCCTCCGGCTTCACGGGAGGCCTCCGATTTCGGGGAACCGGCATATGACATTGGTTTTGTTGCGGATATTATAAAGGTGTGCCTACATATCATGGGCACAAATGTGTTGTTCTCTCGCATTTCACGCACCGAAGGCGAGCGAAATTCCCGTTTCACGACATAGCGCAATCGGATTCCAGTTGTATCTTTAAGTCTCCGGGACTGGGGCAATGGGCATATTTATGGGCATATATATATATTAATGGGGCAATCGGCATATCAACATATTTTTGAGGCACCATTCGTAGAAATTCACGGTATCTAATGGTAACATTCTCGTCACCAGCTACTCGCTCTTCATGATGCTATGTCTCTCCCAAGATTTAGCAACGCTGGCCCAGACGTCGGGTGACCGTGAAGTGCATTAAAAAGTGCGCTGCACATCTTGACGTACCTCCTCTATGTCAGTTTTGCGGACCAAATTTTGCATAGGTATTGTAACGCGACAAGTGCACGACTGTGAAGGAAAATGCGATCAGTCGGATTAAGAGGCGATTAATTTTTCGTCTTTTGCATGTTTTTATGAAGTTTTTCTGGGCCTCATATCCCAGTTAACTTCGTAAGAGAGCGAAACTGGATGACGCGAAAGCAGTGCATACATACATACATACATACATACATATATATATATATATATATAGAGAGAGAGAGAGAGAGAGAGAGAGAGAGAGAGAGAGAGGGAGAGAGAGAGGGAGAGAGAGATGTGCACTGTTTCCACTTCATATATGATATTTTAATATCCATATATGTATGTATATATATATATATATATATATATATATATATATATATAAACAATGCACTTAAGTAGTTACGTGATTTTGAGTATGGAGCGGTGACTTCCTAATTATTTTCATTCATTTCTTTGTTGATGGGCCAGTGAACAGCAATTTATGTCGCATCTATCTCGATGGTAATTTTCCATTCCTGTTGTCAATCAAAAACAGTCTCACTTGCAATGTAGGCAGGTATTCCATACGAATCGGTACGCACACAAGATTTTCCTAATGTGATGGTTGTGGGCACGACCTCGATAGGGCACCTCATGTGAGACTTCGTGTGGACCTTTCGTGGGGCTCAAAATGAGTGGGTAAGCAGGCATTGCGGAGTTGACAGAGAAGAAAATGTTATTTTAACGTCATGCCAGCGACAAAACTGGGGAATTTTCCTGCGGCGAAGGCGTTCTGAAATTTTTGTTTTTTTATGCTAGCTCCTGCTGTTTTTTTTAAATCGCAGCTTGACGTAGCATAGCCAAGCATTTCATTCACCATCTCACAACATTCCATGCTATTTCTATAGGGCCAACGCCTAGGAGTTATTAAAAGGGATGTCTTCTCTTCGCAACTCTCTCCTTTCTGGACCTGAAATGGGCCCTTTCCGGGTCTGAAAGTGGCATGAGCGTTTTCCTGAGCTGAAATGGGCCGTTTCCAGACATGAGATTGGCCTTCTCCGGACCTGAAATGGGTCTCGTCGGGGGGCTATAGACCCTATAGCACCCGGCTGCGCCCCTGGGCGGATCCAGGAGCCAACGGCGTCATGCTCCTTCCTCGCCGTTTCGCTGGGAACCTGGGAATAACATGTCTTTTGGCCCCATCTTTTCGGACGGAATAATGGATGTTTCATTTTTTAAACGTTTTTATACATGTTCATTTCCGAAAACGACGAAACAAAGTGGACGAAATCCCAAGACAAATCAACATTTGTGGGCTGCTGTTCCCTGTGAATCAAAATCAGAATCAGAATCGCCTATTGGACTGTGAATCAGAATGAGATCGATTCCCAATTTTGTGAATCGCGCACAAGTTTGACTCCAGCAGCGCTTTTCCCTCGTGCTGAACAACAAATGCACGTTAAAACGTCTTAAGAAAAAAATTATCTAGTAGTTCAACCGTCGCCCGAATACGGCAATACGCGTAACACAGACGCATCGGGGAGGTCCCTTGGCCATTTCCAAACCATGCATGTTTATAGGGCCTCGCCGAAAAGACAAGCGTTTTGCGCGTGATGATATGTCGCGATTGGTGTCCAGTTTCGCGACTTCGTGTTGAAGCTAGACATTCCAGGTGGGACGGACGTATCGGGTGGAGGTGGTAAGTCCGTCCCCTCGGCCATTTCCAAACCGAGCCTCGCGGCCAGCCATAGAGCCTCGCAGAAAAGACCAGCGTTTGGCGCGTGACGGACAATCCAGCTGGACATTCCAGGTCTTGTCAAAGGTGGGCAAAAATAATGCTCTTTATACTACGACAACTTCGTACTACAACAGTGCAGATATTCCAAAAGGTAGTGAGATAAGACTGACCAAAGCATTTCTAAATTATTTCTTAACTAATTTTTTGTTAGCATTACCATTGTTTGTTAATTTTGCGTCCCAACGTCCCAAGAGCAGCGGAAGAATGGGGGGAGGGGTGCGGAAACAGTTACTTCCTCCCAGCCTTAATGGATCCAAAAGTATGTTTTGCGTTCCCCGCCTCCTGCCTTGGAGGCGACCACGCGTTCTCGACCCATTTAGTACACCTAACGGATGTCTGCCTGCCCGTTTCATCTCTTGAGCGAGGTCAACACGGCATTTCTGACGCATATTTTTGCTGCGCACTTGTCATATCTTATTGCCATGTCGTAACTTATTATATGGCCTAACTGCAGGATAGGTAGATAGTGTCGCATATCAAGTGCTTCTCACGACGTCTGCTCAATGGCAGGCATACATCAGCCGGCACTTACATGTGCGATCATCATTTGCGCGCATATTTCTTGTAACTGGTCCATTTTTATGCTCGCCAGTCGTTGAACCTATTGACAAAGGCATTATCAAGTTGTGCATAAATACCTTTTTGGGTATTCATTTGCCTACTGAATGTCTACACGAGTATTTGGGCTTTAATAACATCAAGCCCATAAGACTTGCGTAAAATCACCTCAAAAATTAATCAGTCATAGCTATGCAACCTATAGCCAACGGCTGAGCCATTTCGCAACCCAAGATTACAGCTGAGAAATATATACCCAGATGAAGCCGCCCAGTTCTTTCTTGTATTTATGAAAGCCGACAGGGTCGGCTCATGACGTTTCAGCTGCCGGTCAGCGCCGTCGCCACAGCCAAACGTGATAACCGCAACCAAAACGTCCCCTCTGCCACTTACGCACACGAAAAGTCAGCAGATGTGCTGCCCCTCGCGCTAACACATGCCTCCTTTCTTTCGCCCGTTCCACTTCAACTTTCAATATTGGTTTGTCCTTGTTCTGTCGACTATTTATTGCCCATTTAAATGTTTAGTTTTTATCATTGTGTTTTTGCACGTATACCCGCTTACTGTTTGGTAAAAAAAATAGCGAACAAAACATATTGCATATCCTTGGTGCTAAAAAGTTGGGGACTGCGCCCCTCCTTCCTCACCCTCCCGTAAAAAATTGGACAGTTTGAAGCCCCCCTGGCCCCATGTCTTCCTAAGGCCGCGAAGGATACATGAAGTCCTAGTAGGACCTCCTAGTGGTCCATAGATTCCAGACATTTAACCCTATTCCCGGAGGGCTAGACGGTATGGTCGATTCCCGGCAGGGGGGGCGGATTCGGCCCCCCCCCTGAGATCTCGAGAACTACTTGTCCGATTTCATCGCAACAAACGGAAATCGATTTGTCGTGACGTGAACTACATTTTTATAAAAAGAAATTTTCAAAATTTTCAAATTTGTGGATACAGGGGGGCAAAAATGTCAAAATGGGGGTACTTTTGGACTTTTTATAACTTCGTTGTTTATGGACCGATTTCAATGAAACTGGCATGAATCGATAGAATATGAATAGGGCTTTTACCATGGGTCCGCAAATCTGAAATTTTGTGAGAATTCATGGGCGTTCACAGGGTTTCAAAAATAGGAGGATTAGTTTTCTAACAACTGAATGAACAAAAGAGGCAAACATCCTTTTTGGCTTCTGATAATCATGTTATACTAAAGAAGTACAAATCGCATTACAATGTTTGTATAATGCTAGCATAGGCGGTGCCAGGGACATGAAAAAGGGGGAAATGTCATGGTCACACGTTTCTCAGATCAACTTGTGACCTTTGACCTTGAATGACTTCCAGTGACCTTGGGGTCACTTGGAATGATCTTGTGTGCATTTACTATTATCTGTAAACGTTTTCAATCATTTGAATTCACTCTATTTCAAAAATTTCTTTTTATGGCTATTGCGATGTAGGTATAGGTATAGGCTATTAGCACTATATACATATGTATATATATATATATGTATATATATAGGTATAGGCTATTGTGATGTAGGTACTACGACCTACCTTTTAGGTCATAGCTCCGTGACCCGATCTGATATCAAAGTGAAACTTGGTACACAAGTAGAAGGCACCCCTCTACGTCGTATATATTCCGGTTTGGCATTTAAAGAAACGACACCGAAATTATTACGAAAAAAACAAATTTTGACTTTTGACCTTGACCTGACCTTGTAAAATAATCTAAGATAAACAAAATCACATCTGCACATTGCCCAACTATTTGGCTATACATCCATATAAAGTTTTAAGTTATAGCTTTAAAACTCTGTTTTTGGCAGACATTTTCATTTTACCCTCAACATGGCCAAAAATGGCATGAGGTGCCTTCCAGAAACGTTGCCTGGCTCCGCCCCTGAGCAAAACGGAATTGTGAAATTTTGGCACAGCACGTAGAAAGAATAGCTATGAAAAGTCGCCAAGTTTCGTGAAGCTGCGTTAAAAAGCCTGGAATTGGCAAGCAAAAAAACCGAAGGGGGCGGATTCCGCCCCCCCCCCCTGCCGGGAATAGTGTTAAGGAGTCCAAAAAAAAACGCTCAATAGACTCAGAAGGGCCAGAAAATAATGTTGAGAACCCCACAAATGTTTCAGGGGCATTTTGACAGCCTCAAGGAACTTCAGAAAATGCTGAAGGACTTCGCACTTCATACGACAACTAAACGTTTACGTTATCCCGTCCGATCGACCAGGTTAGATAAAACTATTCATTAATGGTAACCAAACAGCTGCAACTATTTTGAATGAACATCAAGGTGTTCACATGGACACCCAGCTGTCAGAAATGGCCAGCCAGTGGCTTCAAAAAGGATATCTATTGGCAGAAGGTCCGGATGCCAGACATGGGCGAAAGGTACGCTTAACGGTACCAAAATCGTGTGTTTCTGGCACTAGCACTTACTGTGCTTGGCATATTGGCCTTACTGTATATTTGGTCATGAAAATAACGGTGGCTGCGAAGATATACGAACGCCTGTTGGCGGTTTGCTATTACGTACTGCTTCCAGTCTCTGGTTGTTATAAAAGCGTGGACTGGTCAGTCTGATTTTAAAACACCGGTAACCCCAAAACCTTTTCAGGTTTTAGGGTTGCCAAAATATCTACTGGTAGAGAGTGTACCGCAAAATCGCAATATTGCAACAGTGCAAATGTCGAGGTTCTGATAATGACAATCATGTTGTTTTATGTCACAGATCACGTACCAAAGAGAGTCGAGACGTCCTAATTCTTTCAAAACTCTAAACAACCGATCTCTTCTCAGAGCTCCATTGTTCTTTTGGGCTTTCAAGGACAAGCGAGCTCATCCGGTCTAGGTATTTGGCACCATTACTGCAAGAACGTTGTCAAAGTTGATATCGCCGGAATGTCCATCATGTTATCATTGTATCCGTATGCGTATTCATATACGTGTTCGCGCATTGAAAAGACTTCATTCTATAGAATTAGGGCAGAGCTTTGCTTATGCAACCCAAAGAGTACAACAGTTTATCATGAAAACCAGCTGTTTGAACCACCAGGTCAAAACAAGTAAAGTGGGTCAAATATGGGGTATGAAATAACTGTCTATACAATTCACATAGAGCAACGATCCCTAAACAGAAACAATGCTCAAACGCCACAGATACAGCACATTTCAGGCTTGATCCCTCAAAGTCATGCTTTACCCTCAGGCAAGAAATAAAACGTTTTTAAATCCGCTTGCCGGGTAAGAAATAACATTTTCATACAGCGCGTGAAAGGTGCCAAAGCTGAATTACTGGCGATAGACGTACCAATTATCATAATCCACGATTCAACCAATATATGCAACAATTTGCCATACAACATGCCACGCCATACTGTTTGCAGTTAACATGCAAAGTATAGTGTACGGAATAACTTTTCATGGAACTCACCAAGACCGATGATTCTAAGATCGAAATAATGCCCATACATCACCGCTATAACATATTTCAGGTCTGACCCAACTCATAGTCACTGTTTACACCCAGGCAAAAAAAATGATTGTGAATGGATTGACGGGGTGCGGAATAACTTTTACACTGAGAACCAATAAGCATCACAGTCCTCGATCTCAGCTTTATCCATGAAAATTTAGCCTTAGGTCACACCACAGGATTTGCCATTATCACAGGCATGATGCTTTTTCTGCATGGCATTATGGGGTACCGAAGAACTCATACGTCCCACGTGCGACGTATGGATGTCCTGTGTGTATTGCTGTTCTGGCGAGTAGGAATTAGTGAGGATCTTTGCCTCCTTAGTGGCGGCCTCCATCGAGAAACACAGCTGGGCGCAATCAACAGCCAACAAAACATCAGACAGCAGTCCATTTTGGTATATGATGCCCCCCCCCTCTAACTCACGAACGGTTGGTCGCACGATAAAAATAAGCATACCGTTGGAAAGCTTGTGACGAGTAGAGCTCAAAACTGGTCTTATTTTTTAGTTTTAGATAATGTGTAAGCCAATTTAAGCCCTATATATGTTTTCTCATAGCCGACTGCATGAGACCGAGAAATGGCCTGAATCTCCAAGGGCTGTGACTAAAAACGCATAGGTAAAGGTACCAGCGCACAGATAAAGGTCCGCAGATGCCGATACACGTCTAATTTCCCCAGATTTGTACAATATATACGCCGAAACGTTGAGTTAAAGACACGCCAATTTTCCCGCCCGCTGTCGGTGTACGCCGCTGTCGTATGCTGTACCAAATTGACGGGTACCAGTTTTAGCGTTCTTTTATTTTCGCGAAAAAAGACGATTTCTGTATATTTTATTGATCTTTGTGGTTCTTGTGATGGTTTCTCATGCTTAAAATTTTGGAAAAATTAATTGGTTACCAATCTACAAAGCTGGCGGAGCTTTATTTGCGAGAGCCTGTTTATTTCCAAAATATGCATTTTTTAGCTTTCTTGAGGGTCCTGGTATTACTTACGTCTGTGCAACCTAGTTCTGCCATTTTCTACCATTGCCATTCTGAGTAATTCATCGTCGATTTTGACAGTGGTACATTTTGGCTCACTACAGTTATTCGTGACCTGACCTCAGGTCAATGGCTGAAAATCATTGATACTTTACCCAATGACGGTAACTAGATGTCTGCTTCATTCCACACTAAAAATGTTATGAAATATCCCGTCAATTCCCGAAAAAAACGGCGACATGTCTTAAAAATGAGCTTGACCTTAGGTCAATGACCCGGAAAATTTAAAGAAATCTGAGGTAGCTGATTTGTTGCATCTATCACGTCTACTAATCCCTGAAAGTATTATTGAGATATCTTGCTTTGCAAAAACGTTACAGGGTGCTAAACTTTTTTGGACATAGGTCCGTTTGACCTGACTTAGGTCAAACACCTGACCTGACCTGAGGTCAGAATTTTGACACGAGATGTAAAATTTATGGAGCAAAAGGTTTACAAAGTTTCGTGACTCTGTGTTTGTTCGTTCTCTCGCAATCCCAGAAAAACAGCAGGGGGCAGTCAACTGCACTCCCAGTCGGGGACGGGTTAACCCTATTCCCGGAGGGTTAGACGGTATGGCCGATTCCCGGCAGGGGGCGGATTCGGCCCCCCCCCCTGAGATCTCAAGAACTACTTGTCCGATTTCATCGCAACAAATGGCAATCGATTTGCCGTGACGTGAACTACATTTTTATTAAAAAAAAAATTCAAAATTTTGAAAGTTGTGGATACAGGGGGGCAAAAATGCCAAAATGGGGGGCACTTTTGGACTCCTTATAACTCCGTTGTTTATGGACCGATTTCGATGAAACTGGCATGAATCGATAGAATATAAATAGGGCTTTTACCATGGGTCCGCAAATCTGAAATTTTGTGAGAATTCATGGGCGTTCACAGGGTTTCAAAAATAGGAGGATTAGTTTTCTAACAACTGAATGAACAAAAGAGGCAAACACCCTTTTTTGGCTTCTGCTAGTCATGTTATACTAAAGAAGTACAAATCGCATTACAATGTTTGTATAATGTTAGCACAGGCGGTGCCAGGGACATGAAAAAGGGGAAACTGTCACGGTCACACGTTTCTCAGATCAACTTGTGACCTTTGACCTTAAATGACCTCCAGTGACCTTGGGGTCACTTGGAATGATCTCGTGTACATTTAATATTATCTGTAAACGTTTTCAATCATTTGAATTCACTCTATTTCAAAAATTTCATTTTACGGCTATTGCGATATAGGGTACGCGCACTGACATTTCAGGTCATATCTCCGTGACCCGACCTGATATCAAGCTGAAACTTGGTACACAAGTAGAGGGCACCCTTTCACGTCATATATATTCCGGGTTTGACATTTAAAAAAACGGCACCGAAATTATTGCGAAAATTTTTTTTGAATTTTGACCTTGACCTGGCCTTGTAAAATGACGTCAGATAAACAAAATTACATCTGCACATTTCCCAACTATTTAGCTATACATCCATGTAAAATTTTAAGTTTTGTTTAAGTTTTTTAAGTAAGTTTAAATTTAAGCTTTAAAATTCTGTTTTTGGCAAACATTTTCCTTTTACCCTCAACATGGCCAAAAATGGCATGAGGTGCCTCCCAAAAACGTTGCCTGGCTCCTGAGCAAAATAGAATTGTGAAATTTTGTCACAGCACGTAGAAAGAATAGCTACGAAAAGTGACCAAGTTTCGTGAAGCTGCGTTAAAAAGCCTGGAATTGGCAAGCAAAAAAACCGAGGGGGGGCGGATTCCGCCCCCCCCCCTGCCGGGAATAGGGTTAAAGAGAGAAAATGTTTGCTTACCTCAAACGGTGAATAGAACAGACCTTTTCTTGTCCTTTCCGTTGTGACTCTTCGCTTCGAAGAAAAATTCAGATCGCTCCCTCCACTCTTACCTGTTGTCCTAACCTGGACTGAATGTCTTACCATGCGCACTGGAAGGGGGTCCTGTTGTGCCGCCACCTGTTTTTCTTGAATATCTCGAGAACGGATCGGAGATGGTTGCGGGTACTTTGACATTTATGGCAATTGAATAACTCGTCGATTGACGCAGTAAAATCGGAAATCCGCCGGAAAATTTTCGAGTTTCAAGCATTCCAAGTCAGACAAACATAACAAAAATGACGGTTGTCACTGACCAATGGGAACTTTGTGAAAGAACTAGCGTTCTACCTAAGAATACCGTTCGAGCACAGTCACGCGACGTGACTCGGGCATAAGTGATGCATGTACCAAGACTAAAACCAGGGTCAATAAAAGTCAAGGCCACCAAAGGTCAAGGTCAAACAGCTTGCGACCTGATCCACATTTGCTTTGCAACATGTCGGTTTGTATGAAATATGCATTCAAAGGCCCTAATAAAAACACGTGTGCACACACTGATACGCTTACATATCCCAGGGTCAGTCATGGTCATCAAAGGCCATAGTCAAATATCTTGTAACCTGGCGAGGATTTGTTTTGCGACATGTCGATCTTTAATGAGGTATGTATTCGAAGACCCTAACAAAAACTTGTGTGCGCACATGAATACGTTTACATATATACCGGGGTCATTGTAGGTCAAGTTCATCAAAGACCATGGGCAACTATTTTGTGGCCTGGTCCAGCTTTGCTTTGCGATATGCCAGTTTGCATGAAATATGCATTCAAAGACCCTACTAAAAACACGTTTGGCACATTGATACTCACATGTATATACATATACACATATACATGCGCACATAAATATGAACGCTAGAAATGACCAAATGTACCGATGTGAGCTACCTTCACTGAAAATACGTCAAAAGATATGCGTTGCGCACTTGTCCCGTGTTGTTCGAAATCTTATCTGCAAAAGATGACAAAATATAGGCATAGGTCAGTGACCTGAAATGACCTTGACCCGAATTCCTCAGTCAAGACGCCAAATGAATGGAAATTGTCTTATCCCACGTTTTAACGGCCAAACACACACCCTTTTCCCATTTCATTCGAAAAGTTGCACGGAATCGCCTGTACGGGCCGAGAAAGTGTCAAAAGTCGATCTTCTCGACCCCATTTTACCTTGAAGATATTGACCTAGGGTCATGAAAATTGCACACAATTTAAATCGTTATAGTCCTACCCTGTCCACAAAATTTGATCTCTATAGCTCTTTCCGTTGCCGAGATCGGAAGGGGGCACTTTTCGACCCCCCTTTCCATTGCGCGTTTACGCGAAACCCCCTTCCACTGCGCGGGTTAATCCTCGATTCTTCCACTCACTCCGTCAAAGTTTTCCTCCTCGGCGGTATAATAACACGGCATCTGTAAGCCACAACGGAAGTGGTCACCGTCCACAACAGCTGACTACCGGCCGACCGGTGGCCGAACTTCAATGGCCGCGCTGCGGATTTTTTCTGAGGGATACTATCGGGGACGCAGCCCATACAATGACCTCTTGAAATGAGACCCCCTCAAAACTGGGTTTCTTCCCTTATGTGGGCCACTTCATTTCACGGTTTACGATCTTCACGAGAAAAAACTTCTGTCTTATTTGGCCGAAATGACGGTAAAATCGGCGATCACCGTAAGGGAAATTTGGGGTTTTTCTTTACAAAACAAACCGCCTTCTTCTCTCCCCATTACATATTCTCACAAATTTTGGAATTCACCCCGTCCTACGTGCAACAGCCAAATCCCCATGATCTCATTAATGGAAACAAACTTTGTCACAGCATATCCGAAATTAAATTTCACAATGGCAAAATGACGCCATACTATTTTGCTATATTATGCAATGGATTTCAGATCTCCATCGAAGTCGGGTTGACGATTGCCTCGTACCAACCAGTTCCATGAAAATGACTAGGCTTCAAGAATGCTTTCATACACAAAAAGAAAAAATCGCAATTTTCTTCTCATCCCGGAAATCTAGGAACCAACTGCATGCTTCACGACAATATTTCACCTGACATATTACGATTATTGTGCGGTACAAGGTAAAGGCAGCGCCCCACAATCAAATGACTGCGAGGTACTAGTACTCCACGAACCCCACGGTGGTGCCGCCTATGCCTAGACTCCCACAAATACGCGGGACCTCGCTCCGGGCGAGGCCGGTCACGTGACCATGTGACCCATATGACCTATCACAGCATGAAATTTTCAAGAAGCCGGGGAAAAACAACAGTTTTGTAAGATTGCTGATTGCCTTGCCGATGTTTCTTATAAAACTTTGGACGACACTGGAGTCCAAATACAAATGCGTTTATGTGTCTATCGGTAATGAACAGAATAAACGTACGCTGTTTTGAAGGACACCAATAACGTAAAAACTCTTTTTTTGTTGCAATTATTTTTTCTGTCATACGCAACTGAAAATTCTCAAGGCATCTTTTTTAACTTAATTAAGTCAAAATTGGTTTTCATGGGCTTCCGGGGCTTGGACTGATGATTATGAAGATAAACGGCCTTTTTTACTACTGATGATGGTATATGACGTTGTGTCCAAGTTGGTACCTGTGTCTTTTGTGTGTAAATTTAACTTTCCCAAGGCATAAAGAAAGCTATCTATTTCTGTATGTGTTTTAGTTCCCTTGCAGATGCAGCACATGCTGCCTAAGTAACAGTTTTTAAATCGCAGGATCGTTCACTATGCCAGCGTCTTTATGCTTGACTATGGCATTATTCTAATTATGTTTGTATTCTGGATAGGTCGTTCATGTCACTCGCTTTTTCCTACAAGCCTGATTTCATGCGGAAGCAGTAGGTATCCAATACGTAACCCGCGATTCCAATTTGTAGCCTCATGTGGCAAGGTTCTAAAGAGCACAAAATTGCCATCCGAATACCATAAAGATTTATTATCTCTTCTCTCGAACACAGTCTGTCGGACGAAGGATTAATCAAATCAGCGATAAGTCTCACTCCTTTTTCGTCCTAGGGTTTAACAGCGCTATCATGAAATTTCGTGACATCAGACAACCTAAGTTTTGACACTAATATCTGATCCTCGTCTGGTTTTCTGAGAAATTTGAACAGGGGGTTGTCATCCCTTTATCGGCCATGGGAGGCGAATACCACGGACGTCGCATTTCTAGACAGAGTTGGCGCAGTTCTTGCAGCACTATTCAAACCAGACGTTGCCACAAATGTGTACTATTTCGTGGCCAGTACATTCAACGTTCTTCATATCATTTCTGATCTGATCATATCATTGCTGCTTCAAGCAGGGGCTCAGCCAAGGGGGACGTCCCCCCCCCCCTCCAGGCCCGTATTTTTTGTGAAAACCAATGCACATCGATTTTCCGGCAAGTGGTTTTCGTACGATTTCAGTTCGCATTGAGCTCTGCCCCTTAAGAAAATCCGGGCTGCGCCCTTGGCTTCAAGACAAATGTATTTGGTTTCACATAGCTTGCGCGTGTTCACATGGACACGTGATGGACACCCAACACAGATGACAGTACGGGCAAAGGCCGCAGCCAATCGGTGCCACAAAAACATTGTAGCATTGAAGAAGCACCACAGAAACCCTGCAACATGTATACCAGATGGCGCCTGTATCAGCTCTCGGTCGAAGCAGAGCCTACGTGGGAATCTACCGACATGAGGAAGCAAGAACAGCGGTTTGCTCCATGGCTATCGGCACAGCAAGCAATAGCAGGGCTACTGGTTTAACATTCGTCAGGCTCCAAAAGGGTCTGGGCATTGTCGGATTAGGTTAGGTCTTGAAGACTTTCTTCAAAAGGTATGTTAAGTAGGGGTGCCTGGTAAACCACGGAATAAGGTTCTCAGATACCTTACGGAATCTGAGAAGATAACATTAGTGAAAAGGGCAAATCGACATGGATCTGCATGGCGTCGTGTCACAGTTTGTACATGGTAAACAGTAAAAGTTAGGCCGAAACGGCTTCAGGCCTCTTTGTTAATTAAGGATTGCTCTGTCCTATAGTCACTGTCAGTTGCATCATCGGTCTCTGTTCAGAAAATACGGAGACAATTCAAACGCACTTTATCATCAAGTGCAATCAATGGCGGTATTCGTCTGTGAATACCAGTGACGCCATGCGCCTACGTCAC
Organism: Capitulum mitella; assembly: GCA_030062745.1. NCBI lineage: Eukaryota > Metazoa > Arthropoda > Thecostraca > Pollicipedomorpha > Pollicipedidae > Capitulum > Capitulum mitella. Next base: position 17,086,192 of record CP099849.1, read on the forward strand.
GAAACGGTCAAATCGCAGGATGACTGCACCTGGTATATAGGGTCTTGGATGTGAAGCTAGAACAGGTTTGCAATACTTCTTTCCAAAATAGACCATTGATCAGGGACGGTGGATTGCATTTTCGGCCGCGGGAGGTAAGCTCTGTCGGTCTGTGAGATATGGTCTGTCCATCTGTGAGATCAACGGTTGATCTCATTTGGGTTACCTTCCCCCCCCCCAGAAAAAAGGAACTGGACTCCGTTCTTATTTGCTATTGCCCAGTTGTTCGTTAAATAAACGAGCATTTTTCACATGCTTTGGCGCTGGCGTACACCTGTGTTCTCTAGAATGCATAAATTTTTCGTTCAGATCGGTACCCATTGGCATTTTTCCGGTCTTTGCCGTTGGGCATCCATCTGCATAATGGCAAATGATACGGACTTCGTGATCTTATGTTGTTTGCATTTACAACACGAATTCAACATTATTATAATGCATATCTGTAAACGGTTGAAAGACAGTTTCCTCGCACATCAAGGTACCTCTGACAGAATGGACGGAACCATCCTGCCAGAATGCCAAAGGGATTAGCAATCAGTACCATGCCCGACACCTCTAGGGATGGTATGCAAAAAAGAATCTCAACATACATCAAGCTGAGTGACGTTAAAAACACACAAAGCTAATATATAATAAATATAATATGGACTTCCCCATGTGGCTTATGTTAAATTTCCAAAAAGTGGGGGTAATGGCCCTCCCTCCCCTTCCCCGTATTTCTATGTCTATGTGAATGTCTAAAAAACCGTTCTATTTCTTTCCATTGACTACACGTTTGGTACAAAACGCTGCTGCGTACACTTCTGCTGCTTACTCCTGAAATCACATCCAGAATCGTCGCGTCTTGTAATGGGCGCCGAGTACCATGAAACTTTGGTGTCCATCATATCAGGAAAACCTTCGGATTCGTATTTAATTCTGCGAAAACAGTTGTTCTTTGTCGAATGGCATTTTTGAGAGTAAGGTTGATTTTACCATTTGCTTAGAGCACTGGCCAAAATTTCTGGGGGGCAAAAACACAGTTTCGCCCCCCTCCCCAACTCCCAGGCTGAGGGGGCCGCCTCTCCTGTCCCCTGCCCCTTTTCCGCTGTCGCTGCTATTAATATTCTTGATTACATGTGAATTTCTTGGATCCGTAATTTCTTACGTCATCTGTGGGGATAAATTTCTTTTGATTAGTTTTGGCCAAGCGTTCTGTGCCCATTATAATTGTTGGAGCCATGGCGTTTTCATGCTTTGTATGAAGGAATAAATATCTGTCGTTTTCAGGGCTGTTTTATTATTTATATCATAATCCCATTTAATAATTAGTAGTTAATTATTATCCATCTGTCATTCTTTATATATATATATATATATATATATATATATATATATATATATATATATATAACATATTACGAATATATCTATCATTTCCTGTGACATATCATTCCCATGCCCTGATTTTTGTATCGTTTCGGTTCTTTCCATGCCATTTCGGCTGTCTCCCTACAAGAATATGTAGTCATGTTTTTCCTCCATTTTGTATGTTTTTGTGTCGGTTTGGCAATGCAATGAGCATGTGCGCTAGCTTCTATAACAGGTACTTGATTCAAGTCATTCTGCGAATAAATGTTGCATCTTTTCTTCTCCATTCACTTTTATGTTTTTAATTGTTATAACCTTATTGTTCTTGCTGGAAGAAACGTGCTGCATCCGTGGCGTATGGGCACTGTTGTTGTATTAAAATCATCGCTCTAGATAAAATGAGTGCTGTAGGAAAGTTGTTTCATACACCATATCTGACCCTCCTAATGTGCTTCGACCCATGTGAGTCAAGCGGCCAGTTTGCAAGCTTAGAGGTGCTGGAGGAGTTTCAGGGTGAAATCGTCATTGTGCTGGTCAAGTATAGTTGGGCTATGAGATGATTTTTAAATAAGTATTTGATTCGTAATTAGAGAGATATTAATGATTTGTGCCATCGCCACCGGCAAGTAAGGCTTTCCGATAGCACAGAAGCTTAATGTGACCTACGAATGCTCAATCGGCATTGTGTTGTTGCTGAAATACGCATGACAGACAGTTTTTGTTAATCATTGAAGCGCATCATTTCCATTGGTTTTCTCATTTATTTTTGCCACCTTTGTGGTGCAAACGACTGACTGAGCCCGACGAGACACAAGACTTGACTAAAGACACAGGCGCTTTGGTCCAAGAGGCTGTGAGTCCTAACCGACAACAAACAAACATCTTTGCTGCCTGACGGTATGTAAATTGGTGTGCCAGCATCCCCGCCAAAAGGTCGCCCTCAAGGGTGACCTGGGATACGCTAGCTACGTAAAAAGTGAAGGCAGTCGACATCGACAATCAACATGTATGAATCATGACTAATACTTGCACGCAAAGCCACCACATCATCTTTACGATAACAGCAAGTAGTCATCATGTCGTATATGTAGGTACTAAAGTTTACTGAAAATGCTTAAACTAAAAATTAAAAAGGCAGCTTACCATGACTCAATACTGAATGGGAAAAACGTGCGCCTTTGCTGCGCCAATTTTTACCAAGCATGATTAAATAAGTATGAATTTATGTGACCATCAATATTTGAGCTAAATCAACAGCGCCGAAAATTTTGATTTGTCATGAAATGTAATAAAATGCACCAAAAACGTTACGGACGGCTATTTCGACGGGTATTTGTCCCTGATTGCACCCCACGCCCTCCCTGTCAGTATTTTTCATCCGAGGTTCTGCAATTGTGCTGTGATATGTTAGCAGTGACTTGCGTTATATATGTGCAGTGGCATATTAGCAGAAGCGTTGCGCAAGGCAGCGTTCGAAAAAATTGTGAATGAATGAGTGAAGGGTGGAATGTCAAGAAGGCCAGTTTTTAAGGGAGCGCATTCTGGCTGGTTCATATAATTTGATTCTTAAGTGAACAGACAACAGAACCTAACATGGTGTCAGAGGTGGGATTTCGGTCAGAACCTCGGAAAGTTAGAGCTCTTTGGTGTTTTAAATATACAGACAGACGAAACAGTGCGACCAGTCCAGATAGCCATTCGGCATTGTTCCTGGGGCACTAAATCAGGCGGTTAAAGCCGAGCTGGATCACCTTTCTAAGGAGGCATAATCGCACCTGTGTCTGTAGCAAGTGACTGGATCTTAGCAATGGTCACAGTCAAAAAACGAAACAGTAGCTTTCGGATCAAACTGTCCTTCGACCAGCATCAAACATTTGACTCCTCAGCTGTCATAGGCCAACATGTTCACTGTGTGCGATGCCAAGAATGGATATTGACATGTTGAGCTGAATGAAAATAGCAGTTACCTGACTACATTCGCAGCTCCGTAGGGTAGGTCCCGCTGGCATCGGCTCTCATTCGACGTCTGTATCGCGTGCGAAGAATTTTAACCCGTCCCCGACTGGGGGGGGGCAGTTGACTGCCCCCCCTGAGGTTTTTCTGGCATTGCCAGAGAACCAACCAACACAGAGTCACAAAACTTTGTGTACCTTTTGCTCCATCAATTTTACGTCTCGTGTCAAAATTTTGACCTCAGGTCAGGTCAGGTGTCTGACCTAGACCAGGTCAAACAGACCTAAGTCCAAAAAAGTTTAGCTCCCTCTAACTTTTTCGCAAAACAAGATATCTCAATAATACTTTCAGGGATTAGTGATCGTGATAGATGCAACAAATCTGCTATCTCGGATTTTTCGGAATTTTCCGGGTCATTGACCTAAGGTCAAGCCCATTTTTAAGACATATCGCCGTTTTTTCTGAAATTGACGAAATATTTCATCACATTTTTGGTGTGGAGTGAAGCAGACATCTAGTTACCGTCATTGGGCAAAGTATCAGTGACTTCCAGCCATTGACCTGAGGTCAGGTCACGAATAACTGAAGTGGGCCAAAATGTATCACCGTCAAAATCGACGATAAATTACTCAGAATGGGTAGAAAATGGCACAACTAGCTTGCACAGATGTAAGTAATACCAGGAACCTCAAAAAGTTTGAAAAAGTAGCATATTTTGGAAATAAACAGCCTCTCGCGAATAAAGCTCCGCCAACTTTGAAGATTGGCAACTAATAAATTTTTCCAAAATTTAAGCATGAGAAACCATCACAAGAACCACAAAGATCAATAAAATTTACATAGATTGTCTTTTTTCGCGAAAATAAAGAAACGCTAAAATTAGTTCCCGTCAATTTGGTACCGCATACGGCAGCGGCGCACAGCGACGCCTGATGGGAGAATTACGGTGTCTTTAACTCAACGTTTCGGCGTATATATTGAACAAATCTGAGGAAATTAGACGTGTATCGGCATCCGCGGACATTTACTTGTGCGCTGGTGCCTTTACCTATGCGTTATTAGTCACAGCCCTTGAGATTCAGGCCATTTCTCGGTCTGATGCAGTCGGCTATGAGAAAACATATATAGGGCGTAAACTGGCTTACATATTATCCAAAACTAAAAATGAGACCAGTTTCGAGCTCTACTCGTGACGGGCTTTCCAACGGTATGCTTATTTTTATCGTGCAACCAACCGTTCGTGAGTTAGAGGGGGGGGCAGTCAACTGCCCCCCCCAGTCGACGGTGTTCGGGACGGACCGACGGTCGTGCGCGGGTTAAAGGCGTCTGAATCTAGCTCTGGAAGTGCGCGAAGGAGTTCGAGCTGCAGTGGACGATATCCTGACATACAGCGTCGGACCAACACACAATGATGTTGTGAAGAACCATAATCAGAAGTCTCCTAGAACGATGCAGGTAAACTGGGTGAGGTTGAACTTTGGGAATATGAAGCTGCGGAAACAGGTGAAATGCATGGATCACATTTTCACAGCCGAAAGACCGAAAGTCGGTCCGAAAAAGATACAGGCTATTAAAAACATGCTAGTTCCCGTAGACCACAGAAAATACTTTTGTGAACTACCTACAGCGGTGATGTCCAAACCTGACGGAGGTCTAAGCCTCCTCAGAGCCGTCCTGAAGAAGCAGAACTGTTTCTTCTATGAGCAGAACGTTCGTGGACTAGCACTGGAACAGAGCAGGAAAATAATGACTAGTGCTCCATTCCTGAAACACTACAGTGTGGAATAAAACGTAGTCATTAAAGCCTCACAACACGGCTTAGGTGCTTGCTTGACGCAAAATGATCAGCCTGCAGCATATGCATCTAGGACCCTAAACGCAGTTTAGAAAACCATGTTCAAACGGAGAAAGAAATGTTAGTCATATACGGCTTCAGCAAGTCCGAGCGCTACATTCTCGGGAAGAAGGAGATAGTTGAATCAATGAAGGTTCGTCATTAGAGGAAACTGAGGCAGTGCCTCACCAGAAATATCGGGCAATGTGGGATCAAAATCATACATAATCTGTGTGTAATAAGCCCGTTTATAAATTTATAAATTTCAATAAGTGATTAAACTTGAATAATGTGTTCGTTTTGTTCTCGCATTCATCAAAATAGCAAAGAACATGTCCACAAAGGCGTTCCACGCCGCGTCGCATCCCCACCCTCTACTTCCCTCCTAGTATACACCGCAATGCGGCCGCAGAGGTGATGCTAGACGTAGTGCTGCCTCAGGCCGTCGCGGCACCACCGTCGGGCTCACCGACGAACTGTGCGCAAATGATTCAGCAATGGCTTTATGCCCCTAACGGTGACCAACATTTATCCGCCCTTGAAATGGCACAGAAATTTCCTCCTGAGGCGCTGGCCGCAAACTTATTCTGATTATTTTCGATGCGCGGATTCAAGTGGATGCCATGTTTGCCTTACCGCTCTTTTCAGATGACAGACGAAACACCGAAAATGATGCGTCATGTTACATCTTCTTTTGTTTGCGGTCTGAAAAGGGTCGGATATCATTTGCGGTTTAATGGTTAGACAACGTATCCAAGACAAACAACCGTATATAAGGTAGTATGGTGCTACAATTGAGTTGCGCCTCAGGTGTCTGTAAGACCACGAACCGCCGCTCAGCTGAATCGGATCGCAAACCCCTAGAAGCCGTACTCCGGAAAGATCTCGCCAGTGTCTCTATAGTACTACGGGGAATGGTAATTCATGTACAGAAATTTTACTTTGAGGTGGTCTATAAAAGAAGCAAAGAGACGCATCTGGCTGACGCGCTCAGTCGTGCACAAGAGAGCGAGACAGAGCCCGGGCGATCCGAGGAACAGGTGTTGCGGTCGCCAATGACGTATCAGATGACGGACTTGAAATCAGGCATATGACCTTGCTGCAGCATCTGCTGGTTGGCGGAAAAACGGTTGGTATGATACAAGATACACTGGGATCCGAACTATTGAATGAGCTAGAGAAGGTGATCAGCTTATTATGGATTCAAAGATGAACTGTTGCTGAAAGACGGGCTTAAATTTAAGGGAGAAGGCGGCTGGTTCCAGAGGCAGCTAGAGGCAACCCTAAAGGCGGAAAGGGTTCACTCATCACACATTGTATTACATAGGAGCCCTCGTAGAGCCGGTAAAGCTATCTACTGGCCAGGTATGAACCAGGAACTGAAGGACTACATGTCAAAATGCGCTAAATGTATGGTACTCAGACAGAAACAGCAAAAGGACGCACTCCAGTCACACAAAGCCCCGCAATATACATGGTAAAACATATTCTTTGACCCCATGAGCTTCCAAGACCTGGCGTATCTGGTCACAGTGGACAGGAGCTCCGAGTTCATTGTGTGCGACAGACTGTTCAACAAGAGAGCCACCAAGGTGATAAGATTGATTAAAAACCAGGTGGCCAGATACGGCATGCCCAGCAAACTCATGATTGGCAATGGCCCGCTGTTAGCTCGTATGGGTTTAGAGATTTTGCCCAGAAATTTGAGTTTCGGCACATTGCCAGCTCACCACGATGCCCGCAATCAAACGACAAAGCAAAGGGCGCCATGGAGATATTAAAGGAACTGATGGCTTAAGCACCAGAAGATGATTGTGATACCTCGCACTCCTCGACTGGCGCAACACCCCTTCAGAAGGAATTGGAAGCTCTCCGGCTTAGCGACTGTTCGTCGACGAACAATTCTCAAGTCTCAAGCCGTCTCCTGGTTCCAGGAGTGTTATAAGGTGTCCCCTCCCCGCTGGCTGAACGACAGAATGAGCATCGAACCTACTACAAAAGAGGAGCCGATGAGAAGCAAACATTAAGTAAAGGTGATGCCGTATATACGACACCAATGCCAGGTCAGAAGAGATGGAAACGAGCTGACATCAGCGAGCATCTGAGAAGCCTGTCGAACCAACAATGAAAACCAACAGTGAAAACCGCGGGTGGTGGGACATATAGACGCAATAAACGACACGTGCATTTCTACTAAGGGAGCGATTCTGGCCAACCAACAACCAATGACCAGCCGCCATCAAGTCGGAACACCTCCTGGCCATTCAGTTATGACTTCCATGTGTACGTCCCTTGCCTTCCTGAGACCTCACGCTCCGAAACCGCAGCCGCAAGCACCACACCGACGTCACCAACACCGGTCGTGCGTTCTCCATACCTACTGCGCAGTGGAGCTGGTGGACGATCTACATGACTTTGGAAAACAGAGGTATGCCGAGATATATTAGCTGTGCCTTTCGAAGCGTTGCGCGAGGCAGCGCTCGACAGAATTTGCGAATGAATGAATGCCGGGTGGAATTTAAGATCTTACGTGAATAGAGAACAGAACTTCACAGCGATTACCATCACCCGAGACGGGCCATCTGAGCTGTCTTTCGATCCACTGTGTCAATACGAGTACCATGATGTACATTTCATGCATGCCGTGTCCATGGCTTGAAAAAACTGGGGCACCAACCACGTGTTTGAAGCCATTTTAGACCTCGACCTCATCATAACCAAATCTCCCAAGGTTTACAAGTCCTTGGAGAATGGAGTTCTTGCTGGGGATAGATGAACTAGTCTCCTTTAACTTCAGTGGGCGAGAATGTGCTCTGGAAAAGTTTTCATCGTAATTCGTCCATAGTATTAGGGACCACTCTACTCTTCACAACACTGGCCTTCAGCCAAGCATATCACCAATTCGTTGTACACGAGGACTCTCACGGCGTTCTGACGATCAATGCTCGCCTCGTGCCTCTAAGACACGACAGGCCGGCATTCGGGGTGAGCTCAGCCGTGTCGCCTTTTCAGAGAGAAGTAGAGAAAATCTTGAGCGGTGTGCCTGTGTGTGTTTTCGACGACATGCCGATAACTGGCAAATCTCACGGTGAACGCATGCCGCGCACATCGGAAGTGCTGGAGAGACTGCAGAACGCTGGATTGCGGGTGTGTAAGAAGTGCTCTGCGTCGCATGTATTCAGTTGATAGACGACCTTCATTGTCATCGGACAAGGTTTTGGCTCATTTTAATACAAATGCGCCACTCGTGTTGGCATGTGACGCTTCCGCAGTGCGCATCGGCTCAGTGCTGTCCCATAGGTACGCAGATGGTACTGAGAGACCGGTCGGATTCCATTCAAATTCCCCGGCAAAAAGTGAGCAGAGAATAAGCCGAATCGAACGGAAAGCCTTAGCTCTAGTGTTTGCTGTCACCAGGTATCGCCAGTGTCTGCTTGAAAATGATGAATTTGCACTTGTGGCTGATCACAAACTGTTCATGAAGCTGTTTGGAGAAAACGAGGGAATATCCACTACCGTCTCGGCAATGATCTCAAGACGGACTTTAAAGCTCGCTGCGGACAACTAGAGAACAGAGTGCAAGTCGGCGACGAAAATCGAGCAAGCGGCCGTTCTGAGTAGGCTTCCGTTGACAACATGCCAAGACCAGAACCGTGGTTCCGATGACCTGAGCTGTTTAATACAGAGTGCGAAAAATGAGCTCATAATCATGAGCTAACCGAGTCGCACGTCTGACCTCCCACGACCCTCTTCTTGGTCGAGACCGCATGGCGATACAGATTGGTGAGTGGGCGGGCGGCGACCTGATGCGACCCTTCTCCCACAGAAGGGACGAAGTAACCAAGATCCGAGGGAGGATTCTGCGGGGTAGCCGGGTCGACGTGCCGACTAGAACGATGAGTCATATTCTGTATGAACATGACGGCTGGGCCTGGACCGGATAAAATCCGTGTCCAGGAGCTGTGTGTGATGGCGGCATGTAGACGATATTGAACGTTTTGTGCTGATCAGCACAAAAATCATCAGATCACCCCGCCAGCCCTGCCCGCAAACGGAAGCATCGCCAACCGACTGAGTTGGCGATTGGGTTGGCGCAAACCAGTGAGGTCAGCGCCAGCGGATTGGGCGCTGGCCCCGCTGCGCCCCGACGTGCTGAGCGACGCTCCCGGTGTTTGCGGTGTTTGTGAATGCTTGAAGCTGCCGTGATTAGGTAAGAACCTACTGATGTGTTTCTCACGGTGCGCTTAATAATTCCGCATACATTTGGCTCAGTCTTGTCTTCCATAAAACAAGTTTCTGCCAAAGAACGTTTGTCTGCTTGTTTGTTGGGGGTTACCTCGCACAGCTTATTGGGCTCAAGTGTCCGTGTTTTAAGTCAAGTCTTGTGCCTTGCCGGGCGTCAGCCAGTCGTCTGCCATGCAACGCTGGCTGTGCCCTGCGCTGGATGTGCCGCAAACACGTCTGTTAACACCGAGAAACGTTTTCGACCTACTGACGCCCAGCGAGACACACGACTTGGCCCAAGACATTGTGACACCTGAGCCCAAGAGGCTGTGTATCCTAACTCATGAACAAACAAACAAACAAACAAACCGAGAAACGTTGTGCTGAGACTGTCAGCTGGCTCGCGACTCTCTGCACCGACTGGCATACAGCTCGATCTACACGTAAGGACAGTTACTTGCGTTTCGTGACCTCGCCCCAAGCCTAAGAGGGAGCTGATACACAAGCTCAACCACCGTGGTTTACTGCGAGGCCACCAACCTACCAGACGGCGACGGCGGGGTGTGCGCGCTGGCCGCAAGTCCAGTCGGCGGAAATCGGTGCGCGTCACTCAACGCGCCGCCACACCTCGTGGCACGGCCGTATGTGCTGCCGTGTGCGCTGCTCCCTGCTGCCCAGCCTGACGAAGGCCGGCGCCGCGGAGAGGTGCTTCTGTGGCGGCCAACGGCGGCGCCCATGTTCCTCACTGTCTCCTGCTGTGTCTTCGGCTGTCTGCTAGCGAGATCCGCCTGCTTCTGCAGCAGCAGAAGGCGGCTGACAACGGTCACTCCATCGGCCATCTCAACGCGTGCTCCTTTACGTCCAGACTTAACGACGTGTGCCGCGCACTGCACCGTGGACGGTTGGATGTTTTGTGCCTATCAGAGACCTGACTGTCAGAGGATGTTCTCGACGCCATCTTCCTCGTGCCTGGTTACAAGCTGCTAAGAGCGACCGCCCGGGGGTCGTCGAGGCGGTGATGTTGCCATTCTGGTCTCGAAGGATCTGCGCGCAGGGCGGCTTCATGACTCTAGTGCAGGTGACCCTGGCGTTGAGGCCCTCTGGCTGTCGGTCTGCAGCGCCGGCCGGGCGACTGTAGTGACTGGCGCCATCTACCGCCCACCTGGTGCTGTGACGGCGAACTAGTGATTCGCGCCATCTACCGACCACCTGGTGCTCTGACGGCGAACATCCCCGGAGGTGTTCGATGTCAGCTGGAGGTGGCGCTGGCTACCGGCAAACATGCGTATGCCCTCGGATATCTGAACGAAAATCTTTCATTTTTCGACTCCGCTAACTGACGCAAATTCAACTGGATTATAAATGACCTTACCTTAACCCAGGTTATTTCGGAAAGCATATATCCTTGTCACTCACCATCCCTCCTCAATCTAGCCGCGACGAGCGCACCTGTGACTACCTTCCGTGCTCGTGTCTACTCCCGTCCCGTTGCCGACAACTATCTCATCATCATCCAGTCTCCTACCCCCAAGTATGCAACCCTCCGGCTACTTTCCGATCTCGACCTTGCCACAGAGTCGACTGGAATGCCTTTTCTCTCCACATTCTGCTGCTGACTGGGGATGTGTTTGCTCGACCGCCGACGTTAGTACCAAGCTTTCGATTTTTTATGAAAACTTGGAGCCTCGTTGCTGACACCCACTGCTTACTACTTCAAGACGTGAGCGGCGGTCTGCCTGCCCTTGGCTGCGTGACAGAGCGGCCAGAGCAGTAATGGTGGAGCGTGGCGCCGCGCGGCGGGTGTGCACCGTCACGCACTCAGTGGCTGATGCACCCAGGGGGAGGCGTATCGTCGGCTGCGCAACATGGCAAAGGTGCTATTAACTCGAGCGCGAAGGTTTTTCTTGTTCCAGCTGCTTCAGGGAGACGTGAAGAGATTTTGGGCTCGTATTAAGCAGTTCCGCGTGACTTTTTCTGCGCGCTACTCGGCGGGAAATGAAGGCCGACCAATTTAACACACACTGCTGGTGTCGGTGCCCGCGTTGCTGCTGGTGCTTCGCCTCAGGCACGTGCTTCGGGTGCCCCTCCCTCCGACTTGCGACCGCACAGAGTGTGTGCTTCCGGTTTTGCCCCGCACTGTGTCACGTTACCCGAGCTGCGCGTGCCATCAGCCGGCCGAGCTCCTCCGGGGCCGCCGGTGTCGACGGATTGCCCAGTTTCGCAATCAGGAGCTGCCCTCTCGCCATCGCCCCCTCATCCTTCATCTTGTGACCTCCTCCATATCACCCTTACTTTTCCAGAAGCGTGGAAAGTTGCCATTTTTACCTCCGTTCACAAGTCTGGAGACACTTCTAATCCCGGTAACTTTCTGCCCATCTCGATCCTCCCTGCCGTCTCCAAAATCCTCAAGAAAATCGATTGTTATCAGCTCATTTCCTACATCATCAATAATTATAACAATAACTATTCCCCTTCCCAATATGCCTGTCGCCCATCCCACTCCACCGAAGACGCTCTCCTCGGCGTTTTCGAACGGGCGGCCCGGAGGATCGACGTCGGTCACTTAGCGCCACTCCCTTCGATCGACCTGAGCAGGGCGTTCGACAGCGACGACCACTCGATGCTGCTGAGCAAGCTCGAATGCTGCGGTATCTCTTTCAGTTCATTCAGCAGCTACCTATCAGGCTGTTTCAAGTTTATCCGTGGCGGCCGGAAGCACGTCCTTCCCGTCCAGCTGTTTATGAGCTGTTATGATCAGAATCATGCTGGGGCGTGGACACGATTTCGATAAGGAGTGAGCCAGTGCAAACCTAGCCCCCTTCGAAACTGAAAACTCCTCAGATTTCAGCCGCTTTGTTTTCGAGTTAAGTTTTATTCATTGCATTTTTCACTATGGGCAAGACGCACAAATAATGCGGATTTAATTCAACGACTTTGGCCACACATGTAAAATTTGGTAGCCTGAGGAGTCAAGATTTCGTCTGGGCGAGGGAACAAGGGGAGCAAATCGGATTTGACAACAAATGCAGCCTAAGTGAGGGGGCAACGAATGGGGAGCCCAAAAAATCTGATGTGGTTCGAATCATATCAGGATGTAAAACGGCCGCTGATGACAAAAAACGATGGCTGTAAGGGGTATCACAACACAAGATTATGAATGACAGTAAAGTCTGTAAAATAAATGGGTACGTTTATACAATAAATGCAGTGTTTTATGTGGAACCATGCGATTTTTCCAAAAGCGAAGGCAGTACAAAAGTTAGGTAGGCAGGAGCGTCTTTACAGACAAGCAGGGCCCCCTTTGGACTCTAGAGGAAACCTTTTACAGGCGAGCGCTGAGCCTCTGCTGGCCAGCAGGAGCCTTCTTACAGACCGAAAGGAAGTCCCTCCAGAGGCCGACAGGCGCCCTTTGTAAGCCGGTATGGGGCCCTCTTCAGACAAGCAATAAATCACCTACAAGTTAACAGGGGGTCCTAAGCGTTCATTTAGATCACGGGCCTGTTCATGGCACATTAAGCCATTGTATAGATTTGTAAACCTTTTTCGATGGTTAGAATATCTGTTTTGGACAGCGTAAGACGCCCTGCGACGCCTCACGCTATCCAGAGCTCTGGGACTTCCTGTCCCAGTGTCCCGCTCGGCCGCCAAAGGGTCCACTTGGACTGCAGGCGGTGGATCATGGTCCCTTCCCCCTTGACTACGTTATTGCCGTTAGACTTTCCTGACGTCCTCCACAGCTGAACCAGTTGGTGTGCAATTACTTTTTGACACACCCGATCCCGCCTTTCTTGGTCCCTGATTCCACGAACGACCTTCGACTTATTGTTCAATCTGAGCGCGCTGACGACCACTAATTCTCCATAATGATCAGCCTTTAAACTGATTCTGGTCGCTGGCTTGTAAGCAGCAAGGTTTTTAATATCACCACTGGCAACATATCGGTTTTCGCAACCAAATAGATGCCCCCAATTTCAGTGTTACTTTATTCTGCCTATGCGCTGCAAGCACGGATGTTCAACAGCGGGGAAGTAGCCGACATGTTCACAGCATTGCAAGCCACAGTTTGTTCCGATATTGTAAAGAAATCCGCCAGGACGCAGATGATCGTGCTACATAGCAGGTTTCTTTCTTGCCGCTAGATGGCAGGCCGGCGCGTAAGCATTCGCGTAACGAGTGATTTTCTTTTTTCGCGCAAGCATGCGCAAAAGTTTTCAATCGGACATGATAAAGGAAGCCCTAAGGACTCGAAAAACCCGTGATAATATGTGAGTTTTTTAATTGCCTCCACAAACGTAACTTTTCTCGGCAACATTGTCTTTAAGAACATTCGTCGATTTCATTGAACATAGGATATGACCAGAATTATATTTTCCCCAACGGAGATGTCCAACCAGGCTACATGGACTAACGTTACTAAAAGACACAAGCTCGACCACTGTAGCTTACTGCTTAAATGTTATGAATTGTTTAAATACCAGCGCGTAAGTGACATCCAAAGAAGCCCAATGAAATAACCGTTTTAGCATGCAATTGTTCCCTTGCAATAAAACCCAAGTTTCCTCCTCATGACGGGAATATGCCAGGTCCTTTGTTAAAATAAATGACATATTTGAATTTTGCGGGCAATTTGACTCACAACATTACTCGAAATTTCTTAATCCAATAAGTGTCATTTTTATGATGTTTTCATTTTTATTACTTAAGTCGGTCTTTATCGGGATCTAGCCCATAGTAGTTTTGACACGTCAAAAACGGTAAATATTCAACGCAAGGGGGACATGGCCCTTTTGTCCGTCTTCCTTGGCCACGTCCAAGGAGTGATGAGATCACGGCGATCCGTCACATGATGGTCCAGGGCCTCATCTCACACGTTAATTGGAGGTCATCTCCCGTAGTGAAGTCGCGAGCCCTCCCCCCCACAGTCAAGGCAAAATTTGGTAACTGGGGAAGGGGCAGTTGGAATGCTCGGAATCATAAAATGTAATACAGGGTTTTCTGTGGAGACGGCCATTTTTTCAAATGCTAAGTCAGTGCAAAAATGCCTCGTCCATTCATTTTTTCAGCTACGCTTGTATTACTTCTGGCAGTGCATACAAACACAGGGTTATGGACGCCAATAAAATCTGCAAAAAATGGGTACGCTTATACAATAAATGCAGTGTTTTCTGTGGGAACATGAAATTTTTCCAAATGCGAAGTCAGTACAAAAGTGCTTCGTGTATCAATCTTACGTACGCTTGAATCGCCGGTGGTAGTGTATGTACATCACATATGCTGATAACATCTGTTACGTTGCAATAACACCGAAAAAAAATCCAAAGCAATGCGGCCGATATGTGAGGGGAAAAGGGTAGTTAGTAAGTTAGAGGCAGGGGAAAAACGGGGTCTAAAAAAACATAATAATTTCTTCGCAGCCATACCAGAAACCAGGACTGACCAGTCTTAAAGTGGTCTACTTCTGGGGAATTCCTTTTTTCAAACCATGCATTTTTACCTCCAAAATAACTGTTCTTTGCAGCTGCCTGCATTCTCACTAGGCACATGCTCGTTCCAAGCAGACCAACCGAACATGCTTAGAGCTGGCTGAAAAGCAAAATGGCCTGATTTGACCCCACATGGCCTGTAGCACCTCTTGGCGCAAACGTCATAATTGTCCCAAAGTCAGCAATTTTCTTAGAAGTGCAACCAAATTCACTGACATGCCTGGTTCGATTTCAGGGCATATCGTATCGCGCCTTTCTTCGACAAACAGACGAAACACACAGTTCTGAACGAAGTCGCGAATCATGCGTATCGCGAAAAGAGTAGCGTTCATAGCGTTCCTCCATCTCACAGTTTACACAGGGAACTCAGTTAGGACAAATTTGAAACTTTTTTATCTTTCCTCCCACCTAAGGGCTAGTTTATTAGCTCACTGACGTACATCACTAATTGCATTACACTGACCTCTCATACTACTGCATACTCCTGCTCATACATCTCATACTCACATTGATACATACAAACACAATTTCATACACATTCGCCTCTCACCGTCCACTACACAGTCACCAACTAACAAGAGGATCTGTACATCTCCCAAGTTAGACCACTTTTTGATCCATTTGCGTTATGCACCCCGTAACGAAGCTCCCAAATATTCCGTTTCAATATCAACTTTCAATTTTTGCTTAACTTCTTCTAGACACAAATTTGCACTTCTCGAGGTGACGCATTTGACCAGAATAATAACATGGTTAACCAGCTGTGTATTGCCAAGCCCAAGCATGATATCCTTCTCCTGAAGCATACTCGAATGATCAGTTTCCGTTTCGACCAGCCAATTATTAACGGCAATCCATAACTCTTGAACGCGTTCACAACTCCAGAATTTATGTCGCAAAGCCTCTCGGACTGATCTGCACCAGGAGCAAGTGTCGGAATCGGTAATCCCAATTTTTTTTCAGCATCGACTTCGTTACATGAGTCTTCGTGGCTATTTTGTAATGTAATGCTCGGTATAAAGAGAAAGAGGACGCCTCAACCACACTTTTATAGACGTCTGGCCATTCTATCTCGTTGTGTCGGTATTGCTCCTCCCACGGCTTTTCCCAAGAATGTGTATTAGAATTAATACCATTCCACAACACCAAGAATTAATACCATTCCATAATACCAAGAATTATGACATTTGTGCGTAAGAAGAAACTCAGAAATATTTCGCGCCGGTCGTTTCTTGCAATAGTTTGCAAATGACAGGGTGTATGACTGGGTTTTGGCTTTTAGTTTTTGGTCCGCTTTTCCATTGTGTTGGCATACTGTTAACCAACGCAGAATAATAAAAAATTATTCCGGAATAAGCGTACGTTTCCTTAATGTTCTCGTACGTCATAGCCCTTCCATCGTCATCGAAAACATCGTTGAAATATCTAAGACCCTTTCTACCCCAGGAAGATATGCAGTTTGTCTTGAATTTTGACATATCTGAGTACCGCAACAGACACGCATTCCAGTCATCTGGCAATATCTCGTATGCACCGGAAAACTCACTAAATGCTTTCATAACACCCTGCCAGAAGTAACTACCAACATTTTTGAAAGCTTTATAAGCGAAGTACGATTTCTATCCCAAATGCTCTGGCCGTTACTTACATTTCCTTCGAAGACTTGTACCCAACTATAGGTTGACGTGAGATCGCGCCTGGCCCAAGTTATCTTTAATGCATTAATAAACAACATTATGTCAGTGATACCCAAACTACCTCATCTCATCTTCTGTATCAAGCTTTTACGCTTAATCCGCTCTGTCTTCCCGCTCCAGAGAAATTTGAACAGTAAAGAATTCAACCGCTGAATATAACATGCGCTGGGGTTGGTCAACACCAGGAATAAATGAGTGAGTTTCGAGAGCAAAAGTGACTTAACAATGGTTATTCTGCCAAGCAACGACAGCTTTCGCTTTGACCAGCTTTTTATCATTGCCTGCAGTTCTTTTCCTTGGACCAAAAGTTCATTTCACTTATTGTTTTTTCATCTGCATTTTTAAAAATTGTCCCAAGGACTTTCATCCTCGTCACCCAGTTGATGGGGGATTCTGTGCTCATATAATCCATATCCCTATGTTTCCCTACCCACATCGCTTTCACCTTGCTGATGTTAGAAGCGAGACCAGAAAATTTAGCCAAGTCGGGAAATAATTCTCGACAGCTGTCCTCTGAGCCATCAAGCATGCACGATGTGTCATCAGCGTAACACTACAGTTTGAATTCCTTGTGTCCTGCCTTAAAACCTGATGTCCAGATTCCGGTCAATTTTTCCTAGAAGACAGTCGATCACCAGTAAAAATAGATAACAGCTTACAAATCTGGAACTTGGTCCGAACACCCTCTGCTCTTCTTCGGAACTAAGACGACATTACATATATTGGGAACACGTCAGCTGCTCCCGACAAACTGCATTGTCCTTCCTCCAAACACTTACCTGACACTACGCTCCAATTCATTTTACAACCATTCAACGACCTTTGAGTATCACATATAGTCCCAGGCTCATGGAAGACGTTCACTGTATTTCCACTCCCTAAACCTGGAAAAGCTACCCTGCAAATTTTAGACTGATTGGTCAAACTAGCTGCGTTGGAAAGACTTCCGAAGAAATGGCTGTGAAGGGGTTGGCCCGGTTTTTAGAAAAGGAACACATATGCAGGAGACAGCGAAGCTACACTCAGCAAATCCGACACAATACAAAACAGTTTTATACGACTGGTGGTAGGAGCAATGAAAACCTCACCTACCATTGCCCTGCAACTGGGCACCATGATATCACCATTAATCATATGCAGAGCTGAGCTCACTTTGGAACATTGCCGTAAGATTCATTTTACCTATCATCCCGTAAATATGTTTTCAAATACTACCCAACTTACATCACAGCTATGTCGGGACAGTAAAGAGACAAACTGGTCTTCCCGTAGCATCACGCATCAGACTTTTTCTCAAGCTAGTCATTTTCACGAACCGCACATCGTTCGTCTCCCGGCTGTGACCGCCATGGCAGTTGTCTGAAAAGGACAAAGCTTATTCATGAAAGCGAAGACCTATTAACCTAACGAGAAATGCTAAAACGTCATAAGAGCTCCGAAGCTAAACATCGGCACTGCCATTTCGTTTCTACGCATGAACCCAAAGGTGGCGATCTCACGGCAAACGCAGCGATATGTGGTAAGTGTACCATACCAAAGAGGCTGTCGGACTACACTTCCATTTTATAGCCGAGCTACGCGCCATTTTTTGGCACTGAGTTTTGTCAAGTCTAACAAAGTAGGAGGGCGTTTATCTGCAGTGAATCACTCTTCTCTGTGCAGTCTGTCATCTCTGATCCATGATCTTTTTTTAAACATTCATATGGTACAACTCCACCAGAGGCTAAGATAAAGTGCGGTTTTTATTGGTTCCAGACAGGCACGTTGCCAGGATTTTCCTAAGGGGGAGGCAAATGGCAAATTTTGTCATATGCCACAGGCATATGACGAAATGTGCAAGAAAAGGCACCAAGGAAGACACAAAATGCTTGTTTTTGCAACATATATATGGTCACTATTACGTATTCGTGTGAAATCCCCATGTTCCTAATGTAGACCGCATGGATCAGGGGGGGGGCATGGCCCCCATGCCCCCCCCCCTTTGGCTACGTCCCTGATTCCAGATCATAGCGGCATTGCAGGAAATGAGCAAGCGGACCGAGAGGCAGTAAATGCTCTGGCATTGGCAGATGTAACTACCGTGCCATCAGACTCTTCATACACTATGACGTCCACTCACAGAACTGGCATGGCAAACTGGCACGAACAATGGGTCAATAAATACCATTAGACACAAGCAAACACACGATATGAAACAAGATATAGTTAAATGGGTTTCTGCGTCCAGCAAGAGGAGGCAGGAAGCTGTTTTAGTTCACCTCCGTATTGGCCACACGTGGCTCACATACGATGTCATATTCTCTCATGAACTTATTCAACCTGACGCAGGGCCTATTTTAAGGAAAAATGACTGCGGGGGCAATTCTGCGAACGAGGGGCAACGAGGGGCTGAGACCACCCCCTCCCCCGGCATTTCCGTTCTCCTTGTTAAATTTTAACCACTTTATATATACGTACATATACATATACATATATATATACATATGTATATATATACATTGTATATATATATTCCTAAGGAAGGAATATATGTAAAGGCGAATTATGATGAGGACTTTTCCAGAGTGCTGTCTCATTAACTGCGTCTTTGGGAGGAAATCATGCATGCAACATATGGCTTTGGTCCAACATTTTCAAGCACTGTCACACGAAGATTGCATGTCGCTTGTCTTGGATTTTATTTTTATTTTAGTGAAATTCGCGCCGGCTTTTGTGCATTTCGAGCCCCTTAAAGTCAAAGAATACTATTCCATCTACCCCCAGCAAGACTTCATGCTCCATGGACTTGTGATCCCTGTGAGATTCAGTCAGGGAGAGGTATGTCTGAAATGCCCCCAGATACGTTTTGTGTTTCAGTTTTTTTTAACCAAGTGCACGATATGCATAAAAAGTACATCATAGAACTCCTTTTGACACACTGGATCAAAAGACACTTCACATGCTGTCTCAGGACATAGGTCACTAGCTCTGTCGGTAGCAGTGTGGCTAGGTGGAATGATACTTCAACCCTCTTTGTGGCTTAGGGGTTCTGGCGACGATGTCATTCGGCGACTTGCAGCAGGTACTGCGTTTGCTTTTCATCCTTCGTCATTACCCCACTGTACACTTGGATAAGAGCCACAGCTCGTTCGGCGACGTCGCTGACTAGCGCGAACCCGCGCAGGACTTCCTTGGCGTTCTTAAAGCCAGCTGCTGTCTCCCAATCAGCGGGATCGGCGACAAGGAAGTCCATGTTGATGCCATAGGTCTTCAGGCTGCCCACCGACTTTGTCGTAATAAAGTCGACGGTGATCTTCCTGGC
Organism: Capitulum mitella; assembly: GCA_030062745.1. Taxonomy (NCBI): domain Eukaryota; kingdom Metazoa; phylum Arthropoda; class Thecostraca; order Pollicipedomorpha; family Pollicipedidae; genus Capitulum; species Capitulum mitella. Next base: position 17,106,073 of record CP099849.1, read on the forward strand.
GCAAACCTCCTTTGCCGCGAGATCTATCTGCGCTCGCTTGGGCCGACTCTCCGATCCTTGTTGCTGGAGTGCCACGTTCATCCTCCTCTTCATCTCACACGGCACGCCCTCGTCGAAGAACGACACACCAGCCAGTTCTTCACTGAGGTACCATAACAGGTGATTGTTATAACAAATAGTATGTCGTATATAATGTCATAATGGATAATAGGTGATTGGCGAACTTCTTGGAGATCGCCTACAAGATTTCAGCATTCAGATCAGGCTTTGCAGGACAGCCAGGTCGTGCACGGGAGCCTTGTCCGCAGATGAAGAGCAGAACCATGCACTGACGTACAAAACAACCATGAAAGAGACGAAGCCCTTGAGTGCTCCCAGTTCACTGGGAGTCACGGAGAACTGATGGCGAAGCAGGAAGATCTTGATCCCGTAGAGCATGCGTTTCATCCATGCACAGTGGAGAGCACCTAGTTGGGGAGCTTAATTCCCCGAGGAGGCTCTTGACCAAAGAGGATGATAGAGACCTCAAAGAACTCACCATAATCATCGCTAGGCTGGATTTCGGCGAGCTTCTCATGGCAGAAGGCGACGACACCATCCTTGGAGGACAGAAACGTCTCGGCCACTGCTGGCTGCAGGTCTTCATGCATCATGGGTTCAAACTTGCTCCGAGCAATGGGCCTCCATCTCTTCTTGAAGCGCTTGAGCAAGGAAATTCCCAGTCCCGAGGACGGACCGAAGCGCTTGGAGGAAAGTTCTGTCACAGTTTGAAGATATGATGACGACAAGCGAAGTGAAGGAACTGTCGCCCAAACTTCTGTTAAAGAAACGTGTTTGCTCCCACAACTTGTCCAGTATTGCTGGAGTGGGTATCGAAGCTCATGCCGACGACTTTATCCGAAACCTCCCAGTCTTCCAGGCAATGAGCGGCAACGTCGGCTGACGCTGCTCCAGTCCCGCTTGCAAACTTCGGAACATCGAGGAGCTTGCAGGCACTTCTTGGACCGGTTACAGTGGCAGGGAGTCGACCCACTTTTTCCTTTCTATCGTTAGGTAACAGTTTGCCGTCCCAGTGGACCACCAGGCTGGGTGGCAGGGAGAAAGAATGCTAGATTTCGTCCGCAATGGCTTTTCTCTGCGATCTACGCGCCCGCCTGGTCGAGCTTCTGTGATCGCCAATTCAGAGGAGCTGTGGCCGAGGGCCGAGGCCGTCGCCGATAGGAAGTGGATTGCAGAGCAATCATTGAGCCTGGTCCGATCGAGGGCTGCTGCCAGACCAGGAGTGACGATGTTCTGGGCTCTCTTACAGGGCTGTCTTGATCTGTCAGCTCTGTGTTGTCGGTAGACGAGCATTCCAGTTGGACAGTTGTCTCCTGCTCGCTCTGCGTTTCAGTTTAACGGCGGGCCCTTTAAAGCTTCGGCCTACTGTTGTTGAAGAGCTCGCTCCTCCTTCTCAGAAAGAAACTTATCGAATAACACCATGACGCCTCGACGACCTGGCCCTCTTTCGGCCTGGAGAAGAAGAGAATCTTTCTCCCCTTGGTTTTGATGGTCTTGATGGTGCCGACAATGGCAACGTCACAAAGGTTTTTGAGGTTGTCTCTAAATTCATTCTTTTTGTGAATTTCCGGGGTGGACCTCCAGCATTTGCCTTTGATGACATCTCGGTACTGGTCAAGCTTCCTCTTGGGCTTCTTTATGACGCTCCGCGCCAGTGTAGTGAGAATAAGGGCTTTGTTCCACGCCCTCATCACTTCGCGGACGACGTGTTTTGACCGCCCTCTGGGTGAGCCTATCCACACGGTGGGACTGAAAACATTGCTGCAGCACTTCTCACCGCGAAGGCAGTTTGTTTCCTGGCACTGATTCGACCGGAGCACCGATCAACCAAAGCTCGGCTTTTTTTTCGTGGTGCATATCCTGGTGTCTAAGATTGCGCGGGGAATTGCGAGACCGGCACCGTGGGTTACCGTGGTATGGCCAGGTGTGGTACTTCAAAACTGTGATATACGTCAGTCTGCAAACGATGGCCAGGGTATTGACGAGATGTTGCGGCAGCTTCGATTCTTCCCTAAATGGGGCAGCAGGTTGCCTGTCCGGGATAGTTTCTGTTGATCTAATCTATACCCAAAATACAGTTTCTCACCAAATTTCGGCTAACATGTTTCGCAGCCCTAAGCAAGAGTACAAAAGCTGTCCCAACACAGGGAGAACAAACGGCTGCATTTGGAGGTTATCGACCCCAAAATAAAAAAAGACTCAAATTGAAATATTCGCCTTAGCTCCGTTCAATGAGATATCGTCAACACTTACCATGATCTGCAGTCTGGGCTATGCCATGTTGGTGAAGCAGATGGAACATGCTCATGGAATGCACGAACCCATGCCCAAGGAGTAGCAAGACTGGCGGTTTTGATAAATGACTGATTACTTTTCTGTTTCCCTCGCGTAAAACTAGGGTTTAGCCGCCTAGTTCAGTGAAGTTCTACCAGTTAGGTACTGGGATTTTAGCAGGGCTTTCAGACCAGGGTGACGACTACAGCACTGCTGGGCTGTTACCGCATTCATATAAATATTATCCCACCATGGCGAAACCGCCCTGACCACCAACTCACCGTTCAGTTTTCTTGTGTTTTAATATGTACGTATGTATGTAATACTTGTATGTAATACAAATATCTAATACGTGGTCGCCTGCCTCATCATCTTTAACGTGCTTACAACGCAACGAAACGCCTTGGGCGCCCACGAGACAATCGTGGCATCGGGTGCCGGCGTACAAACTACCAAACACGGTCGCCAGCGGTCACTGGGCACGTGTGCAATACATATCATAAAGCGATGCTTCTTAGTGTGCTCCCAAATTAGTCAATGATTTAAAATATCCTTCGTAGATGAGATGCCGCTTCGCGAGAGACTCGTGCGCAGCGGTTTATGGAATGCTCTCCTGGTTCCGCCATACAGCGATGACCGCAGTGGTCGCTCTACCCCTGGCTGTTTTTTTGTCTTTGCATGGGCAAGGGCTCTTGACTGGGGGGGCAAAGTGCAGGACTGGGGGGGCGTTTGCCCCCCCAGTTAACATGTTAAAATAGGCCCTGACCTGACGGAATTGTTAGATACATCTCACAGTCGCCCATTTTCTTATCATTTGTGCGCTGTATGACCTTCATCGCCGCCCTCTCATTTGATATTTCCAAAGACACAATGTTATCCTTTCACTTGCGATTGTACTTGGTGACGATCATCCAGAACTCATTCAGCGTAAATTTGTTTTCTTACGCAGTACTGACCTGATGCAGCAGTTTTAATTGATGTGAAGCCGGCGCAGTCTGCTAGTTAACGTTTGGACTCAGAGTGGAATTTTTTCGACACCAAAAGTACGGGTCTTGTGCCACTTTCGCTTCCCATTCACTACCCTTGACATTTAGGGCGTTACATGATTTGTGGACGCACGTAACAGCGCCCTGCAAGTCTACGTCAACCCTGCGTTTCCCGTTAGCCATCGTGGGGAACGCAAAGCTTAGCGTGCATCCGCATTAGCATCTCACTTCAAACCTAGGGTTTACGAGGGAAAGGTAGTTGAGGCTGTGGCACGAGAAGACCCAGCAAAACCGGAGGCCACCCCCCTCCCCCTCTCGGAAGAAAACCTAGCCTCATCCCTTCCACTTACGAAAATCCTGAGTTCTCCGCTGGTTGCAGAGCAAACGTAATGTGTCTTGCCGAACGAGTAGGCCTCCCTGAATTTGAAGGCCAAAGTCTCAACTCCTCTCTCAGGAAAATCCGGGGTGAGCCGCTGCCTCTGGCTAATGGTCTGTTTTTTTTCTTGTTTTTTTTTTCGCTTCAACGCCGGCCGAGATTTGAGACCGGCCAAGACAATGCCACGCTGGTTCGACCATACGGGGACATCTGACGGTAGTTTGTAATAACACTGTTTCGGTGTCGTCCATTCGATGTCGCTCGGCCACGTTGTGAACCTTGCTGGTGGACTGCAGTACGAGGCAGGGACGGAACTTGAACGTATTTTGAAGGCATGTAGTAAGATTTTGGGTATGGTTGTCCCCCTTCCGATTTGCCCCCCTCCCAATTTCTGGGACGTGGTTACACTCATGTCCCCCCTCCTCCAAGCGATTTTCCATAAGCTCCAACCGTGATGCTGGAGCTACGGAAGGAGCTCCAACACCAGAGCTCCTTCCTTTTCCGAGATCGGAGGGGAGGCACTTTTGTGCCCCCCTTCCAGTGTGCGTTAGCGCGAAATCCACTTCCACTGCACGTGTTAATGCTGACACGTTTCAAAGCCCCTCATGCATAGTTTCATGGAAAGACGTTCCTTGCAGGTCGGCGAAAACCGCACCACGTAGCGGTAGAATCCGGAACTATCCGGACCCGACGCGCAATATAACTGGCATCAAGTCCACCTGCACCGTCGGCGCCAGCAGGCAGATGGCGTCCTCCAGTGTCCTGGATGTGGTGTACGACCGGTGGAGCGACATAAGCTGGTGGCTGTTATTAGCTGGTGGTCAGTTATTTTTTAGGGGCCGTTCATCCGATAGAGCTTCCTCCCCCCAGCCGAAAATGCAATCAGCCGTCCCTGCCTGCAACCAAACATCCTTCAGCTGCAGTAAACTGGCAGTCTAGTCGGTTTCTAGTTGCCGAGGTGAGCAAGGTGAAATAGCGTTTTCCTCACATAGTACGGCAACGATACCGAGAAAGCAGCACTCGGTAAAAAAAAACCTCAGGAATTCGCTTGAAGATACGCATGCTTGTTTTTGTTTACACCGTTTCGGTGATGATATTCATCTTGCCGTGGGTAGCCAGTGTTCACATTTCCTTCCCTTCAAAGCCGCCACTGGCAGGCTGTCGATACGGCCCTCTTGCACACAGCCCAGAAGTGACACACGCCGATCAAACCTGATACATGGAACGGCCCTTCTATGTTGCAGGCCAGGAACGACGCCGAATACTTCCCAGTAATCTTTTGACATGAGACGTTCCTGGTGCATTCAGACATGGATGCAGCGTGGCGTTTTGAATGTCCTTTTGCAAGTTTCATGGCAACGAAGGCATTTCACATAATGTTAGGACAACTTCTTTTTCGGAGGAAATTTTAGGTCAATGGACTGGGATGACCTCGACTTCAAAAATTGACACAAGATGGAAAAACGATGCGTGGAAAGGCATCAAAAGTTTGGTATCGCTACGCCTTTTAGTTTTTTGGCTAAGCTCAGCAAATCCAAGAGGGGTTCTTTAAATTTTTAGTCTTTAAAGGTGAGAATGCATTGCTATATTACAGGCACCAACACGCACAGTCCCCGAATTACTGGTACAGTCAAATATTAAAAGCAAACAGAAGGAAAGAGTGGGTGGGTGTGAATAAAGAGAGAGAGAGAGAGAGAGAGAAGGAATGAGGGAGAGGGAAATTTACTTGAAAAGAAACCCAACGCACTATCAAAGCCTGCGATCCAAAACTCCTGCATCCATAACCGTGCTATGGCGTCATATTTGGAGTTGAGCTATCCACAGTACATAGCTGATGTGACGTCGTTTGAACTGACAATCAGCCAATCACCTCTTCCTCATTGGCGTTCCATCCTGGAGAAAAATGGCACAAGCGGTAACTCTTTCTAAGTAGTGAGCTTAACATCATGCAACAAGATTTTTTACTGACTGCGTACCCAGCTAACACATGACGTCGTTATAACGTTGCGCCAAGGTTGTACTTTGGTAATCGAAAATTTTACGTTGCCAAAACCTAGTGACAACGATGTGAGCGTTGCTAGATTACCAAGTTGTCCTGATATTGTAATTAAACGTCCTATAGGACGATATTATTAAACGTCCTATTAAACGTCCTGTTATCGTGGTGAAAGTACGTTTTACTGGCACTTTTCGATGACAAAAACGTTCCGCTGGATTGATATTGTTAAGATCATCACGCTGCAAGGGCGTTCCCACATGGCTTCAAGCAGGGACGTAGCCAAGGGGGGCCATGGGGGTCATGCCCCCCCCCCCCTCCTGAGCCAAGCGGTCCTCATTATATATATGACGACTTTGCACGAGTACGGATTAGTGATCACACAGATGTTGCAAAAACAAGCATGACATGTTTTCCTGAGCGTTTACCCTATTCCCGAAGGGGGGGGGCTGAATCCGCCCCTTTAGGTTTTTTGCTCGCCAATTCCAGGGTTTCTGACGCAGCTTCACGAAACTTGGTCACGTTTCCTACCTATTCTTTCTACGTGCTGTGACAGAATTTCGTAATTCTATTTTGCTCAGGGGCGGAGTCAGACGTTTTTGGGAGGCACCTCAGGCCATTTTTGGTCCTGTTGAGGGTAAAAGAAAATGATTGCTAAAATTAGCGTTTTTAAGATAAAACTTAAAACTTTATATCAATGTATAGAAAAATAGCTGAGCAAGGTGCAAATGCAATTTTGTTTGTCTGAGGTCACTACAAGGTTAGGCGAAGAGCAAAAGTCAAAATTTGGTTTTATAATAATACTTTTGGCGCTATTTTTTCAAATGCCAAACCCGGGATAGATATGACGTAGAAGGATGTCCTCTACTTGTGCATCAAGTTTCAGCTTGATATCAGGTCGGGCCACGGAGATATGGTTTAAAATGTCAGTGCTCATAACCTATATCACAATAGCCGTAAAACGAATTTTTTGAAATAGAGTGAATTTAAGTGATTGAAAACGTTTACACGTAATATTAATGCACATGAGATGATTCCAAGTGATTCCAAGGTCATTGGATGTCATTTAAGATGAAAGGTCACAAGCCGATCTGAAGAGCATGTGACCTTTGACAGTTCCCCCTTTTCATATTAGAACAGGCATATATATAATATTAGAACAGGCACCGCCTGTTCTAATATTATGCAAAAATTGCACTACGATTTGCACTTCTTTAGCGTAACATGACTAGTAGAAGCCAAAAAAGCGTTTTTACTTCGTTCATTCGGTTGTTGAAAAACTAATCCTCCTATTTCCGAAACTCTGTGGACGCCTATGATTTTCTTAAAATTCGAGATATGTGTACCAATGGCAAAAGTTCCATCCATAATCTCTCGATTCATGCCAATTTCATCGAAATCGGTCCATTAACAACGGAGTTATAAGAAGTCCAAAACCCCCCATTTTTATGTTTTTGCCCACCCCCTGTATCCACCTCTTTAAAAATTTTGAAACTTTCTTTTTTTCAAGTGTAGTTTCTGTCATGTCAAATCGATTGCCGTTGGTTGCAATGAAGTCGAACGAGTACTTCTCGAGATTTCAGGGGGCCCAATACATCCGCCCCCCTCCCTTGCCTGGAATCGGCCATACCGTGTAGCCCTCTGGGAATAAGGTTTAACATGAGGCAAATTGTATAAAATTGCTACTTCTTCCTATAAATTTTGTCATATGACAGTGGCATATGACAAAATTTCAAATTTCCCCCCACCCCCCTGAGGAAAATCCTGGCTACGTGCCTGGCTTCACGGCAAGGCGTTTCTTGCAGGCCGGCGAAAACCGCACCATCTAGCAGCAGAATCTGGAACTACCGGCGGACGACTCATTTGGCGTCCTTGGCGTGGAGCAGTGTCAGTCGTGCGGTGCACGGCCGGTGGAGCAACAGTAGCTGGTGGCTGTCGAGGCGGATCAAAAACCGCGCGGAGCGAAGATGGGTGTCCAGGGCTGCTGCGGCTGCATGAACCTGCGGGATGGTAGCATCGCCATCGGCATCACGCTGCTGACGCTGAGCGGCCTGTCTCTAATGTACGAAGTGGGCACCTTCATCTACGCGGGGGTCAGTGATTCGCAGACAGGACCTCCAGCTTGGGCGATGGTGCTCAGCATCGCGTTCGGCTTAGTGCACGTGGTCTTCAACGCTCTACTGGTCCACGGCACGCGCAAGGCGCGTCGCGGCATGGTGCTAGCCTGGATCATCTATCAGGGCATCGTTGCCGGACTGGGAAGTGCAGCGGCGGTGATTCTCTTCATCTACTCCTGCGCGACAGGAATCGTCATCCTGATCATCATCGCGCTGGCCTTCTGCGGCTTCATGGCGGCATACTGGTACTGGTTTGTTGTCGTCCTGAGCTTCTACCTCGAGATGAGGGAGCACACGGGCACTGTGTACATGCGGACGATGGACTCGATGGAGAAGCAAGCGCAGAGGCCAATGTACTGAATGCCAGTGCGGCCGGCCGGTGGAGGACTGTCTGAGGCGCACCGACAGACCGGCTCGGGACAGATGAGGTGGACGAACGCGGCGAACGCTGACACCACCAGCTACGCCGGAGGAAGACGCGAACCTGTCATATACTTCCATCGTCTATCATGTACGCTTATTGTCTTGCTGCGCTAGTAATTGGCGTTTCTGGCATGAAGAGAGGCATGCTTAGATATTTTCGCCTGCGAGGGCCCACTTTACGTAAGGGCTTTTGTTAGTCTTCCTATGTTTTTTTTCGGACGACGAACTGCGTCACTAAATTATGCGTCCTATGGCGATGTATTGCTACGTCAGCATGGGCAGACATGGGTTAAAGTAATGCGTTTTGTCATCACCATTGTTGCCGGGTGTGATGATCATGGGTGTAGGAACGTTTTAACGCTGGTGGGATTGGATTCATTCTTACGTGGGTTTCTCCCATGCAACAGCGTAGGAGTTATGTTAGATTGTTCAAAGTTGGCATCACGCGCAGCGCAACCTGTTCTTTGAGTTGCCACACCATTGTTGAAGTCGTTGGGGCTATCATGTGAGCAAACTGTGTACTGCTGTCCCTTTGCTTGTCGCGCAGTGTGCACTTCGGGTACAATATACTCACCGTGGAACACGAGCACTGGCATGTTTTCCATAGGGACGCATGTAAAGCCTTGCTGTGAGAACGCCAAATTCCGCTTCACATTCTGTCATCGAAGTTCAAGAATAAACCTCAACGAAGACGGCTTTTTGCCTGGTGCCTGTGACTGGACTCTGCTGAGTGTCACAGTTTTTCTCCCGTCAACGCACGCTCCATGGGCGGTGCCAGGCATATGAAGATTGTCCAACAAGTAAAAATCCTTCCGAGGTTCCACCCATCCCCGCTGATAGTGTCTTGTCATTCCACCTTATTCTTTCAGGATCCTTCATGAAGTTGTTGCTGTTGACGTTCCTCTCACTTGGCCCTTTGTTCACAACACATCACGGATTTCGGGGAACTAAATGATGTAATTTGATGAAGTTTCTTTTGTACTGAACTTATCCAAAACTCTCCAACCGTGACTTATTTGACACACGCGAATTAGCACCGACCGTGATAACATTGTAACCTGCCTGTCAATTTACGTGGTGCCCGAAGGTGCAGATTTCGGATTCACATGGAAAAAGACGTCGTGAAATATCGCGGCACTCAGATCACCTCAACCGGCACAGCACACAACTGGGTTCATGATAATTCCCAATAACAGACAGAAAGGCTAAAGAAAAGACTCAATCCGTGGTTAAGAAGGTCTTTGAATTCATCTCGATCGATCTATCTGGTAAAAAGCTGAGATGCTAGCTCAGCTGACGTATTTGATGACGGTGCTTCCTGCGCCTAGCATCGCCGAAATGTAAGAGATAGAACGCACTGTATTCAGCTTCATTTGGGGTTGCAAAACGGGTAGCATAAAGCACACTGCATTAAAAAAAGCTTACAGTAAAGGAGGGCTGAAAATGCCAGAGGTAGGTACGCAAGCCAATAGCCTTCAATCTATTTGGGTTAAACATTTCCTGGACGACGAAAAAATTCACACTGAAAAAACGTTATGAAGGACAACTTGGTAATCAGCAAGGGAACTCTTGTTTTTTACTGCAGATTGTCAGACTGCTGGATGAAGTGTCAGGCACTCAGTCAGTTTTGGATAGAAACTTTGAAATCGTGGCAAACCCTGATAGAACGGGAGCCAATCGCTCTGGAGATATTTCAGCGTCATTGATCCTGTCCGAAGCAATCTGGGACAATTGCAAGCTGCAACTAGAACAAGAAATAGGTAGTTTTAAGCAAACAATAATAGGTTTTGGGTGCAAATATGATTGCAGATTTATACGACAAGAAGCGGATAATGACCGTGGCGAGCTAATGCAAAAATACGGGATGTGTAATTTTCTTAAATGGCAAAACATATTGAACAGTATCCCATGAGAGTGGAAAGTTGAAATTACCAACGAAAAACCAGGCAGGGTGACGATCCTGCCGCAATTTGCCGAATAAAAAAAAGTGCATAAAACATCCAAACTGTGTACTGCTACCTCCTCGCTTAATGTACAGTACGTACTAACGTGCGGAGGTTCTTCTCCCGTCAACGCACGCTCCAGGGGCGGCGCCAGGCAAATGAAAATGGGCAAATAAGTAAAAATCCTTCCCAGGTTCCGCCCATCCCCGCAGATAGTGCATTCTTATTTCACCTTATTCTTTCAGTACCCGTCATGAAGTTGCTGCTGTCAATCGAAAGTCAAACTGACTTTCACTTGTGGCATTTTTCACAACACGTCGCGGATTTCAGTGAATGTAATGATGTCAGTTTGAACAGGCCCCTTGTACTGAACTTATCCAAAACTCTCCAAGCATGGCTTATCTACCGCACACGCATAAGCAACGACCGTGATAACCTGTAACCTGATAACCTGATAACGTGTAACCTGCCTGCCAATCTACGTGCAGCGTGCTTCAACGAAAAGGAAGAGGTTTGTCTGGATCGTGTGGAATTTGGCTGAACCACGTGACTAGCCTATCCTGTTAGCTTGACAACTTATTTGCGGACTTTGCCCCATGGTCTGCTTTATCATTAAACCGCGAAAACTCCTGCAGTCCATGAATTCATCACAGCGGCACAGCCAAGATTTTCTAAAGGGGTGGGGGCCGGGCCCCCGGGCCCCCTTTGGCTGCGCCTATGGTTCAAACGCGTCATCTTTGTCGTGCTAAGTTATGTTGCCCGACTGGCCTTGAACTGCTGGTTCCAAACACATCTTTCTGGTTGATTTTAATCTGCTTGGTACGAGTATGTTCATCGTTCGAAATCATGAATATTTAACGACTCGAAACGAACGTGCTACACATTGGCTTCCTTTTCATCTTAAATCATCTATTCGTAACTAATTGTACTAGTCTTATAACACGAACAGTGAAAAACTTAACCCGAGCACGACCGTCCGTCCGTCCCGAACATCGGCGACTGGGGAGGGGGCAGTTGACTGCCCCCCCCCCTCTAACTCACGAACGGTTGGTCGCACGATAAAAATAAGCATACCGTTGGAAAGCCTGTGACGAGTAGAGCTCGAAACTGGCCTCACATTTAGTTTTAGATAACATGTAAGTCAATTTACGCCCTATATAAGTTTTCTCATAGCCGACTGCATGAGACTGAGAAATGGCCTGAATCTCAAGGGCTGTGACTAATAACGCATAGGTAAAGGCACCAGCGCACAAGTAAATGTCCGCGGATGCCGATACACGTCTAATTTTCCAGATTTGTTCAATGAACGCCGAAACGTTGAGTTAAAGACACCGTAATTCTCCCGTCAGCCGTCAGTGTGCGCCGCGGCCGTATGCGGTACCAAACTGACGGGAACTAATTTTAGCGTTCCTTTATTTTCGCGGAAAAAGACGATCTATGTCAATTTTATTGATCTTTGTGGTTCTTGTGATGGTTTCTCATGCTTAAATTTGGAAAAAATTGATTAGTTGCCAATCTACAAAGTTGGCGGAGCTGTATTCGCGAGAGTCTGTTTATTTCCAAAATATGCTACTTTTTCAAACTTTTTGAGGTTCCTGGTATTAATTACGTCTGTGCAAGCTAGTTCTGCCATTTTCTACCCATTCTGAGTAATTCATCGCCGATTTTGACGATGGTACATTTGGGCCCATTGCAGTTATTCATGACCTGACCTCAGGTCAATGGCTGGAAGTCACTAATACTTTGCCCAATGACGGTAACTAGATGTCTGCTTCACTCCACTTTAAAAATGTTATGAAATATTTCGTCAATTTCCGAAAAACGGCGATATGTCTTAAAAATGGGCTTGACCTTAGGTCAATGACCCGGAAAATTCCGAAAAATCTGAAATAGCAGATTTGTTGCATCTATCACGATCATTAATCCCTGAAAGTATTATTGAGATATCTTGTTTTGCAAAAAAGTTAGAGGGCGCTAAACTTTTTTTGACATAGGTCTGTTTGACCTGATTTAGGTCAGGCAACTGACCTGACCTGAGGTCAAAATTTTGACACGAGACGTAAAATTGACGGGGCAAAAGTTGCACAAAGTTTCGTGACTCTGTGTTCGTTGGTTCTCTTGCAGTCCCAGAAAAACCTCAGGGGGGCAGTCAACCGCCCACCCCCCCAGTCGGGGACGGGTTAAGTATACAACTCGTTGCAATCTAAACATTATTCAGCTGCATTAAACTGGCAGTCTAGTCGTTTTTCTAGTTGCCAAGGTGAGCAAGGTGAAATAGCGTTTTTCTCTCATAGTATGGCAACGACACCGAGAAAGCAGCACACAGTAAAAAAAAGCTTCAAGAATTCGCTTGAAGATACGCATGCTTGTTTTTGTTTACACCGTTTCTGTGATGAGATCCATCATCTTGCCGTGGGTAGCCAGTATTCACATTTCCTTCCCTTCAAAGCCGCCACTGCCAGACTGTCAATACTGCCATCTTGCACACAGTCCAAAAGTGACTCACGCCGATCAAACCTGATACATGGTGATGAAAACTGGTGCACAGCTATGCTGACCGATGCACAATGTTAGGCAATGGCGCAAAACGAGTGGCGAAAGACAAAGGCATTGCCGCGCACTAGTAACGACTGCTATGCCGGTTTTACACACACAACTCTACCACTTGTCAACAAATAATGTATATGAGCGTCGAACGGAGATGATGTGACGTCTTCCCAGTCCTCAGCCGAGTGGGGCGGCGGCAGCTGCTGAGCCGGCAGTCGGAGGGGGAGGGGGCAGCGGCCGGTGAGATCACCGCCTCTCTGGCAATGCGGGGACTCCCCGGAGTTGCGGAGCCGGCCGGACGGGACGGCCATCTGGTGTGACGCAACGTGCTGCGCGGAACAGGACCGGCCTCAGAGCCGTGTGTGAGGCGTCACACGGGCATGTGCCGGCCGCGGGAAGACCCCGTCATCAGACCTGCTGGAGTTATTCACGAATTACGGCCCTTCTATGTTGCAGGCCGGGAACGACGCCAAATACTTCCCAGCAATCTTCTGACATGAGACGTTCCTGGTGCATTCGGACATGGCTGCAGAGTGGCGTTTTGAATGCCCTTTTGCAAGTTTCATGGCAACGAAGGCATTTCACAGAATGTTAGGACAGCTTCTTTTTTTGGAGGGAGTTTTAGGTCAATGGCCTGTGGTGACCTAGAGTTCAAAAATTGACACAAGATGGAAAAACGATGCATGGAAAGGCATCAAAAGTTTGGTATCGCTACGCCTTTTAGTTTTTTGGCTAAGCTCAGCAAATCGGAGAGGCGTTCTTTAATTTTTTGTCATTTAAGGTGAGAATACATTGTATTATTATGGGCACCAACAGGCACAGTCGCCGAATTACTGGTACAGTCAAATATTAAAAGCAAACAAAAGGAAAGAGTGAGTGGGTGTGAATGAAGAGAGAGCGAAAGAGAGAGAGAGAGAGAGGGAGAGAGAGAGAGAGAGAGGGGGGGAGAGAGAAAGAAAGAGAGAGAATGACGGAGAGGGAAATTTACTTGAAAGGAAACTCAACGCACTATCAAAGCCTGCGATCCAAAACTCCTGCATCCATAACCGTGCTATGGCGTCATATTTGGAGTTGAGCTATCCACAGTACATAACTAATGTGACGTCATTTGAACTGACAATCAGCTAATCACATCTGCCTCACTGGCGTTCCATCCTGGAGAAAAATGGCACAAGCGGTAACTCTCTCTAAGTAGTGTGCTTAACATCATGCAACAGGATTTTTTACTGGCTGCGTATCTAGCTAACACATGACGTCGTTATAACGTTGCGACAAGGTTGTATTTTGGTAATCGAAAATTTTATGTTGCCAAAACCTAGTGACAACGATGTGAATGTTGCTAGGTTATCAAGTTGTCCTGATATTGTGATTAGACGTCCTATTAACGTTTTACTGGCACTTTTCCATGACAAAAACGTTCTGCTGGGTTGATATTGTTAAGATCATCACGCTGCAAGGGCGTTCCCACATGGCTTCAAGCAGGGACGTAGCCAAGGGGGGCCATGGGGGTCATGCCCCCCCCCCCGAGCCAAGCGGTCCTCACTATATATATGACGACTTTGCACGAGTACGGATTAGTGATCACACATATGTTGCAAAAACAAGCATAATATGTTTTCCTGAGCGTTTACCCTATTCCCGAAGGGGGGGGGGGGCTGAATCCGCCCCTTTAGGTTTTTTGCTCGCCGATTCCAGGGTTTTCGACGCAGCTTCACGAAACTTGGTCACGTTTTCTAGGTATTCTTTCTACGTGCTGTGACAAAATTTTGTAATTCTATTTTGCTCAGGGGCGGAGTCAGGCAACGTTTTTAGGAGGCACCTCAGGCCATTTTTGGTCCTGTTGAGGGTAAAGGAAAACGATTGCTAAAATTAGCGTTGTTAACATGGAACTTAAAACTTTATATGAATCTATAGAAAAGGAGCAGAGCAAGGTGCAAATGCAATTTTGTTTGTCTGACGTCACTACAAGGTTAGGTGAAGAGCAAAAGTCAAAATTTGGTTTTATAATAATAATTTTGGCGCTATTTTTTCAAATGCCAAACCCGGGACAGATATCACGTCGAAGGCTGTCCTCTACTTGTGTATCAAGTTTCAGCTTAATATCAGGTCGGGTGACAGAGCTATGGTTTAAAACGTCAGTGCTCATACCCTATATCACAATAGCCGTGAAATGGAATTTTTGAAACACAGTGAATTTAAATGATTGAAAAAGTTTACAAGTAATATTAATGCACACGAGGTGATTCCAAGTGATTCCAAGGTCATTGGATGTCATTTAAGATGAAAGTTGGTCACAAGCCGATCTGAAGAGCATGTGACCTTTGACAGTTCCCCCTTTTCATGTCTCTGGCACCGCCTATGCCAACATGATGCAAAAATTGTACTACGATTTGTACTTCTGTAGCGTAACATGACTAGTAGAAGCCAAAAAAGCGCTTTTACTTCGTTCATTCAGTTGCTGAAAAACTTATACTCCTATTTTCGAATCCCTGTTGTCGCCTACGATTTTCTTAAAATTTGAGATATGTGTACCAGTGGTAAAAGTGTCATCCATAATCTCTCGATTCATGCCAGTTTCATCGAAATCGGTCCATTAACAACCGAGTTATAAGAAGTCCAGGACACCCAATTTTTATATTTCTGCCCCCCCCCCCATGTACCCACCTCTCTAAAAATTTTGACAGTTTCTTTTTTCAAGTGTAGTTTCTGTCATGTCAAATCGATTGCCGTTGGTTGCGATGAAATCGAAAGAGTAGTTCTCGATATTTCAGCGGTCCCATTCCGCCCCCCCCCCCGCCTTGCCGGGAATCGGCCATACCGTGTAGCCCTCCGGGAATAGGGTTTAACATGAGGCAAATTGTATAAAATTGCTACTTCTTCCTATAAATTTTGTCATATGACAGTGGCATATGACAAAATTTCACATTTGCCCCCTCCCCCTGAGGAAAATCCTGGCTACATGCCTGGCTTCACGGAAAGGCGTTTCTCGCAGGCCGGCGAAAACCGCACCATCTAACTGCAGAATATGGAACTACCAGGCTCATACGCGATATAAGCTCCGCAGTCGCCGAACGACGCAGTTGGCGTCCTTGACGTACAGTGGTGTTGTCGGTGCCGTGCACGGCCGGTGGAGCGACATTAGCTGGTGGCTGTCGTGGCGCATCGCAAACCGCGCGAAGCGAAGATGGGCGTCCAGGGCTGCTGCGGCTGCATGAACCTGCGGGATGGTAGCATCGCCATCGGCATCACGCTGCTGACGCTGAGCGGCCTGTCTCTAATATACCAAGTGGGCTCCTTCATCTACGTGGGGGTCAATGATTCGCAGACAGGACCTCCAGGTTGGGCGATGGCGCTCAGCATCGCGTTCGGCTTAGTGCACGTGGTCTTCAACGCTCTGCTGGTCCACGGCGCGCGCAAGGCGTGTCGCGGCATGGTGCTAGCTTGGATCATCTACCAGGGCATCGTTGCCGGACTGGGAAGTGCAGGGGCGGTGATTCTCTTCATCTACTTCTGCGCGACAGGAGTCGCCATCCTGATCATCATCGCGCTGGCCTTCTGCGGCTTCATGGTGGCATACTGGTACTGGTTTGTTGTCGTCCTGAGCTTCTACCACGAGATGCAGGAGCACACGGGCACTGTGTACATGCAGACGACGGACTCAGTGGAGAAGCAGACGCAGAGGCCAATGTACTGAATGCCAGTGCGGTCTGCTGGTCTGAGGACTGTCTGAGGCGCACCGACAGACCGGCTCAGGAGAGCTGAGGCGGGCGAGCGCGGCGAACGCTGACACCACCAGCTACGGCGGAGCAGGATGCGTCACCTGTCATATACTTCCATCGCCTATCATGTACGCTTATTGTCTTGTTGCGCTAGTAATTCGCGTTTGTGGCATGAAGAGAGGCATGCTTGGATATTTTCGCCTGCGCGGGCCCACTTTACGTAAGGGTTTTTGTTCGTCTTCGTATGGTTTTTTTTCTGACGACGAACTGCTGCACTAAATTATGCGTGCCATGGCGATGTATTGCTACGTCAGCATGGGCAGACATGGCTAGAGATGATGAGTTTTGTCATCAACATTGTTACCGGGTGTGATGACCATGGGTGTAGGAACGTTTTAACGCTGGTTGGATTGGATTCATTCTCACGTGGGTTTCTCCCATGCAACAGCTATCATGTGAGCAAACTGTGTATTGCTATCCCTTTGCTTGTCGCGCAGTGTGCACTTCGGGTACAATATACTCACCGTGGAACACGAGCACTGGCATGTTTTCCATAGCGAGACATGTAAAGCCTTGCTGTGAGAACGACAAATTCCGCTTCACATTCTGTCGTCGAAACTCAAGAATAGACGTCAACGAAGACGGCTTTTCGCCTGGTGCCTGTGACTGGACTCTGCTGAGTGTCATAGTTTCGTCAACGCACGCTCCATGGGCGATGCCAGGCATATGAAGATTGGCCAACAAGTAAAAATCCTGCCGAGGTTCCACCCATCCACGCTGATAGTTTCTTGTCATTTCACGTTATTCTTTCAGGATCGTTCATGAAGTTGCTGCTGTTGATGTTCCCTTTCACTTGGCCCTTTGTTCACAACACCTCATGGATTTCGGGGAACTAAATGATGTAATTTGATCAAGCTTCTTTTGTACTGAACTTATCCAAAACTCTCCAACCGTGACTTATCTGGCACACGCGAATTAGCACTGACCGTGATAACACTGTAACCTGCCTGTCAATTTACGTGGTAACCGAAGGTGCAGATTTCGGATTCACATGGGAAAAGGCGCCGTGAAATATCGCGGCACTCAGATCACCTCACCCGGCACAGCACACAACTGGGTTCATGATAATTCCCCATAACAGACAGAAAGGCTAAAGAAAAGACTCAATCCGCGGTTAAGAAGGTCTTTGAATTCATCTCGACGGATCTATCTGGTAAAAGCTGAGGTACTAGCTCAGCCGACGTATTTGATGACGGTGCTTCCTGCGCCAGGCATCGCCGAAATATAAGAGATAGAACGCACTGTATTCAGCTTCATTTTGGGTTGGTAAAACGGGTAGAATAAAGCGCACTACATTAAAAAAGCTTACAGTAAAGGAGGACTGAAAATGCCAGGCGTAGGTTCGCAAGCCAATAGCCTTCAATCCATCTGGGTTAAATATTTCCTGGACGACGAAAAAATTCACACCGGAAAAGCGTTATGAAGGACAACTTAGTAATCAGCAATGGAACCGTTTTTTTACTGCAGATTGTCAGACTACTGGATGAAGAGTCAGGCACTCAGTCAGTTTTGGATAGAAACTTTGAAATCGTGGTAAACCCTGATAGAACGGGAGCCAATCGCTCTGGAGATATTTCAGTGCCAATGATCCTATCCGAAGCAATCTGGGACAATTGCAAGCTGCAGCTAGAACAAAAATAGGTAGTTTTAAGCAAACAGTCATAGGTTTTGGGTGTAAATATGACTGCAGATTTATGTGACAAGAAGCGGATAATGACAGCGGCGAGCTAATGCAAAAATACGGGATGTGTAATTTTCTTAAATGGCAAAACATATTGGACAGCATCCCACGAGAGTGGAAAGTTGAGATTACCAACGAAAAACCAGGCAGGGTGACGATCCTGCAACGATTTACCGAATAAAAACTGCTTAAAACATCCAAACTGTGTACTGCTACCTCCTCGCTTTTTGTACAGTACGTACTAAAGTGCGGAAGTTCTTCTCTCGTCAACGCACGCTCTAGGGGCGGTGCCAGGCAAATGGAAATGGGCAAACAAGTAAAAATCCTTCCGAAGTTCCGCCCGTACCCGCAGATAGTGCATTCTCATTTCACCTTATTCTTTCAGTACCCGTCATGAAATTGCTGCTGTCAATCAAAAGTCAAATTGACTTTCACTTGTGGCATTTTTCACAACACGTCACGGATTTCAGTGAATGTAATGATATCGGTTTGAACAGGCTCCTTGTACTGGAATTATCCAAAACTCTCCAAGCATGGCTAATCTACCACACACGCATAAGCACCGACCGTGATAACACGGTAACCTGCCTGCCAATTTACGTGCAGCGTGCTTCAACGAAAAGGAAGAGGTTTGTCTGGATCGTGTGGAATTTGGCTCACCCACGTGACTAGCCTATGCTGTTAGCTTGACAACTTATTTGCTGACTTTGCCTCATGGTCTGCTTTATCATTAAGTCGCAAAAACTCCTGCAGTCCATGAATTCATCACAAGGGCACAGCCAGGATTTTCTAAAGGGGTGGGGGCCGGGCCCCCGGGCCCCCTTGGCTGCGCCTTTGGTTCAAACGCGTCATCTTTGTCGTGCTAAGTTATTTCGCCCGACTGGCCTTGAACTGCTGGTTCCAAACATATCTTTCTGGTTGATTTTAATCTGCTTGGTACGAGTATGTTCATCGTTCTAA
This sequence comes from Capitulum mitella, assembly GCA_030062745.1. NCBI lineage: Eukaryota > Metazoa > Arthropoda > Thecostraca > Pollicipedomorpha > Pollicipedidae > Capitulum > Capitulum mitella. The sequence goes on from CP099849.1 coordinate 17,125,215, forward strand.
ATCACGAATATTTAACGACTCGAACTGAACATGCTACGCATGGACTTCCTTTTCATCTTAAATCATCTGTTCGTAATTAATTGTACTAGTTTTATAACATGAACAGTGAAAAACTTGAGTATGCAACTCGTTGCAAACCAAACATTATTCAGCTGCATTTAACTGGCAGTCTATTCGTTTTTCTAGTTGCCAAGGTGAGCAAGGTGAAATAGCGTTTTTCTCTCATAGTATGGCAACGACACCGAGGAACTAGCACACAGTAAAAAAACTTCAGGAATTCGCTTGAAGATACGCATGCTTGTTTTTGTTTACACCGTTTCTGTGATGAGATCCATCATCTTGCCGTGGGTAGCCAGTGTTCACGTTTCCTTCGTTCAAAGCCGCCACTGGCAGGCTGTCAATACTGCCCTATTGCACACAGCCCAGAAGTGACACGCGCCGATCAAACCTGATACATGGTGATGAAAACTGACGCGCAGCTATGCTGACCGATGCACAATGTTAGGCAACGGCGCGAAACGAGTGGCGAAAGGCAAAGGCATTGCCGTGCACCAGTAACGATTGCTATGCCGGTTTTACACACACAATTCGTACCACTTATCAACAAATAATGTATATGAGCGTCAGAGCTTCGGAGATGATGTACCGTCTTCCCAGTCCTCAGCCGAGTGGGGCGGCGGCAGCTGCTGAGCCGGCAGTCGGAGGGAGGGGGCGGGGGAGAGCGGCCGGTGAGATCACCGCTCTGGCAATGCGGGGACTCCCTGGAGTCGCGGAGCCGGCCGGACGGGACGGCCATCTGGCGTGACGCAACGTGCTGCGCGGAACAGGACCGGCCTCAGAGCCGTGTGTGAGGCGTCACACGGGCAAGTGCCGGCCGCAGGAAGGCCCCAACGTCATCAGACCTGCTGGAGTTATTCACGAATTACGGCCCTTCTATGTTGCAGGCCAGGAACGACGCCCAATACTTCCCAGTAATCTTTTGACATGAGACGTTTTTGGTGCACTCAGACATGGATGCAGAGTGGCGTTCTGAATGCCCTTTTGCAAGTTTCATGGCAACGAAGGCATTTCACAGAATGTTAGGACAGCTTCTATTTTGGAGAGAATTTTAGGTCAATGGACTGGGGTGACCTCGAGTTCAAAAATTGACACAAGATGGAAAAACGATGCATGGAAAGGCATCAAAAGTGTCGTATCGCTACGTCTTTTAGTTTTTTGGCTAAGCTCAGCAAATCGGAGAGGCCTTCCTTAATTTTTTAGTCATTTAAGGTGAGAATATATTGTATTATTATAGGCACCAACAGGCACAGTCGCCGAATTACTGGTACAGTCAAATATTAAAAGCAAACAGAGGGAAAGAGTGAATGGGTGTGAATGAAGAGAGAGAGAGAGAGAATGACTGAGAGGGAAATTTACTTGAAAGGAAACTCAACGCTCTATCAAAGCCTGCGATCCAAAATTCCTGCATCCATGACCGTGATATGGTGTCATACTTGGAGTTCAGCTACCCACAGTACATAGCTAATGTGACGTCATTTGAACTGACAATCAGCTAACCACATCTGCCTCATTGGCGTTCCATCCTGGAGAAAAATGGCACAAGCGGTAACTCTTTCTAAGTAGTGAGCTTAACATCATGCAACATGATTTTTTACTGACTGCGCGGCCAGCTAACACATGACGTCGTTGTAACCTTGCGACAAGGTTGTACTTTGGTAATCGAAAATGTTACGTTGCCAAAACCCAATGACAACGATGTGAACGTTGCTAGGTTACCAAGTTGTCCTGATATTGTGATTAAACGTCCTATTAACGTTTTGCTGGCACTTTTCCATGACAAAAACGCCCTGCTGGGTTGATGCTGTTAAGATCATCACGCTGCAAGGGCGTTCCCACATGGCTTCAAGCAGTGACGTAGCCAAGGGGGCCATGGGGGCCATGTCCCCCCCCCCCGATCCGAGAGGTTCTCACTAGATATATGACGATTTTGCACAACTACGGATTAGTGATCACATATATGTTGCAAAAACAAGCATGATATGTTTTCCTCAGCGTTTACCCTATTCCCAAAGGGGGGGCTGAATGCGCCCCTTTAGGTTTTTTGCTCGCCAATTCCAGGGCTTTCGACGCAGCTTCACGAAACTTAGTCACGTTTCTTAGCTATTCTTTCTACGTACTGTGACAAAATTCTGCAATTCTATTTTGCTCAGGGGCAGAGTCAGACAACGTTTTTGGGAGGCACCTCAGGCCATTTTCGGCCCTGTTGAGGGTAAAGAAAAACGATTGCCAAAATTAGCGTTTTTAGGACGGAACTTAAAAGTTTATATGAATCTACAGAAAAAAAGCTGAGCAAGGTGCAAATGCAATTTTGATTGTCTGAGGTCACTACAAGGTCAGGTGAAGGGAAAAGTCAAAATTTGGTTTTACAATAATAATTTTGGCGCTATTTTTTCAGATGCCAAACCGGGGATAGATATCACGTCGAAGGCTGTCCTCTACTTGTGTATCAGGTTTCAACTTAATATCAGATCGGGTCGCGGAGCTATGATTTAAAACGTCAGTGCTCATACCCTATATCACAACAGCCGTAAAATAGAATTTTTGAAACACAGTGAATTTAAATGATTGAAAACGTTTACACGTAACATTAATGCACACGAGATAATTCCAAGTGATACCAAGGTCACTGGATGTCATTGAACATGAAAGGTCACAAGCCAACCTGAAGAGCATGCGACCATGACAGTTCCCCTTTTCATGTCTCTGGCACCGCCTATGCTAACATTATGCAAAATTGTACTAAGATTTGTACTTATTTAGCGTAACGTTACTAGTAAAAGCCAAAAAGCGCTTCTACTTCGTTCATTCAGTTCTTGAAAAACTAATCCTCCTTTTTTCGAATCCCTGTGGGCGCCTACGATTTTCTTCAAATTTGAGATATATGTACCAATGGTAAAAATGTCATCCATAATCTCTCGATTGAAGCCAATTTCAACGAAATCGGTCCATTGACAACCGAGTTATAAGAAGTCCAAAACCCCCCATTTTGATATTTTTGCCCACCCCATGTATCCAAGTCTAAAAATTTTGAAAGTTTCTTCTTTAAAGTGCAGTTTACGTCATGTCAAATCGATTGTCATTGGTTGCGATAAAGTCGAACGAGTAGTTCTCGAGATTTCAGGGGACCATTCCGCCCCCCCCCCCCCATCTTGCCGGGAATCGGCCATACCGTGTAGCCCTCCGGGAATAGGGTTTAACATGAGGTAAATTGTATAAAATTGCTACTTCTTCCTATAAATTTCCTCATATGACAGTGGCATACGGCAAAATTTGACGTTTGACTCTCGCCGAGAAAAATCCTGGCTACGTGCCTGGCTTCACGGAAAGGCGTTTCTCACGGGCCAGCGAAAACCGCACCATCTAGCAGCAGAATCCGGAACTACAGGGCTCATACGCGATATAAGCTCCGCAGTCTGCGGAGGACGCATTTGGCGTCCTTGACGTCTGCATTGGCAGTGGTGCGGTGCACGGCCGGTGGAACGACGTTAGCTGGTGGCTGTCGTGGCGCATCGCAAACAGCGCGAAGAGAAGATGGGTGTCCAGGGCTGCTGCGGCTGCATGAACCTGCGGGATGGTAGCATCGCCATCGGCATCACGCTGTTGACGCTGAGCATCCTATCTCTAATGTACCAAGTGGGCTCCTTCATCTACGTGGGGGTCAGCGAACCGCAGAGAGGACCTCCAGCTTGGGAGATCGCGCTCAGCATCGCGTTCGGCTTAGTGCACGTGGTCTTCAACGCTCTGCTGGTTCACGGCGCGCGCAAGGCGCGTCGCGGCATGGTGCTAGCCTGGATCATCTTCCAGGGCATCGTTGCTGGACTGGGAAGTGCAGCGGCGGTGATTCTCTTCTTCTACTTCTGCGCGACAGGAATCGCCATCCTGATCATCATCGCGCTGGCTTTCTGCGGCTTCATGGCGGCATACTGGTACTGGTTCGTTGTCGTCGTGAGCTTCTACCACGAGATGCGGGAACACACGGGCACTGTGTACATGCAGACGACGGACTCGATGGAGAAGCAAGCGCAGAGGCCAATGTACTGAATGCCAGTGCGGCCGGCCGGTGGAGGACTGTCTGAGGCGCACCGACAGACCGGCTCAGGAGAGCTGAGGCGGGCGAGCGCGGCGAACGCTGACACCACCAGCTACGGCGGAGCAGGATGCGTCACCTGTCATATACTTCCATCGCCTATCATGTACGCTTATTGTCTTGCTGCGCTAGTAATTCGCGTTTGTGGCATGAAGAGAGGCATGCTTGGATATTTTCGCCTGCGCGGGCCCACTTTACGTAAGGGCTTTTGTTGGTCTTCGTATGGTTTTTTTTGACGACGAACTGCTCCACTAAATTTTGCATCCTATGGCGATGTATTGCTACGTCAGCATGGGCAGACATGGGTTAAAATAATGAGTTTTGTCATCACCGTTGTTACCGGGTGTGATGATCATGGGTGTAGGAACGTTTTAACGCTGGTGGAATTGGATTCATTCTCACGTGGGTTTCTCCCATGCAACAGCGTAGGAGCTATGTTAGATTGTTCAAAGTTGGCATCACGCGCAGCGCAACCTGTTCTTTGAGTTGCCACACCATTGTTGAGGTCGTTGGAGCTATCATGTGAGCAAACTGTGTTTTGCTGTCCCTTTGCTTGTCGCGCAATACGTACTTCGGGTACAATATACTCACCGTGGAACACGAGCACTGGCATGTTTTCCATAGGGACGCATGTAAAGCCTTGCTGTGAGAACGACAAATTCCGCTTCACATTCTGTCATCGAAGTTCAAGAATAAGCCTCAACGAAGACGGCTTTTTGCCTGGTGCCTGTGACTGGACTCTGCTGAGTGTCACAGTTTTTCTCCCGTCAACGCACGCTCCAGGGGCGGTGCCAGGCATATGAAGATTGTCCGACAAGTAAAAATCCTTCCGAGGTTCCACCCATCCCCGCTGATAGTGTCTTGTCATTCCACCTTATTCTTTCAGGATCCTTCATGATGTTCCTGCTGTTGATGTTCGCTTTCACTTGGCCCTTTGTTCACAACACCTCACGGATTTCGGGGAACTAAATGATGTAATTTGATCAAGCTTCTTTTGTACTGAACTTATCCAAAACTCTCCAACCGTGACTTATTTGGCACACGCGAATTAGCACCGACCGTGATAACACTGTAACCTGCCTGCCAATTTACGTGCAGCGTGCTTCAACGAAAAGGAAGAGGTTTGTCTGGATCGTGTGGAATTTGGCTGAACCACGTGGCTTGTCTATCCTGTTAGCTTGACAACTTATTTGCAGACTTTGCCTCATGGTCTGCTTTATCATTAAACCGCGAAAACTCCTGCAGTCCATGAATTCATCACGGGGGCACAGCCAGGATTTTCTAAAGGGGTGGGGGCCGGGCCCCCGGGCACCCCGGGCCCCCCTTGACTGCGCCTATGGTTCAAACGCGTCGTCTTTGTCGTGCTAAGTTATGTCGCCCGACTGGCCTTGGGCTGTTGGTTTCAAACATATCTTTCTGGTTGGTTTTAATCTGCTTGGTACGAGTATGTTCATCGTTCGAAATCATGAATATTTAACGACTCGAAACGAACGTGCTACACATGGGCTTCCTTTTCACCTTAAATCATATACTTGTAACTAATTGTGCTAGTCTTATAACACGAACAGTGAAAAACTTAAGTATGCAACTCGTTGCAATCCAAACATTATTCAGCTGCATTAAACTGGCAGTCTAGTCGTTTTTCTAGTTGCCAAGGTGAGCAAGGTGAAATAGCGTTTTTCTCTCATAGTATGGCAACGACACCGAGAAAGCAGCACACAGCAAAAAAAACTTCAGGAATTCGCTTGAAGATACGCATGCTTGTTTTTGTTTACACCGGTTCTGTGATGAGATCCATCATCTTGCCGTGGGTAGCCAGTGTTCACATTTCCTTCCCTTCAAAGCCGCCACTGCCAGACTGTCAATACTGCCATCTTGCACACAGTCCAGAAGTGACTCACGCCGATCAAACCTGATACATGGTGATGAAAACTGGTGCACAGCTATGCTGACCGATGCACAATGTTAGGCAATGGCGCAAAACGAGTGGCGAAAGACAAAGGCATTGCCGCGCACCAGTAACGACTGCTATGCCGGTTTTACACACACAATTCGTACCACTTGTCAACAAATAACGTATATGAACGTCGAACGGAGATGATGTGACGTCTTCCCAGTCCTCAGCCGAGTGGAGCTGCGGCAGCTGCTGAGCCGGCAGTCGGAGGGGGAGGGGGGGGGGGAGCGGCCGGTGAGGTCCCTCCGCTCTGGCAATGCGGGGACTCCCCGGAGTTGCGGAGCCGGCCGGACGGGACGGCCATCTGGTGTGACGCAACGTGCTGCGCGGAACAGGACCGGCCACAGAGCTGTGTGTGAGGCGTCACACGGGCAAGTGCATGATGCGAGATGCATGGAAAGGCCTCAAAAGTTTGGTATCGCTACGCCTTTTAGTTTTTTGGCTATCCTCAACAAATCGGAGAGGGTCTCTTTAATTCTGCAGTCTTTTAAGATGAGAATACATTGTATTATTATAGGCACCAACAGGCACAGTCACCGAATTACTGGTACAGTCAAATATTAAAAGCGAACAGAAGGAAAGAGTGAGAGGGTGTGAATGAAGAGAGAGAGAGAGAGAGAGAGGGAAAGAGAGAGAGAGAGAGAGAGAGAGAGAGAGAGAGAGAGAGAGAGAGAGAGAGAGAGAGAGAGAGAGAGGGAGGGAGGGAGGGGGATGATTGAGAGGGAAATTTACTTGAAAGGAAACTCAACGCACTATCAAAGCCTGCAATCCAAAACTCCTGCATCCATGACCGTGCCATGGCGTCATACTTGGAGTTGAGCTACCCACAGTACATAACTAATGTGACGTCATTTGAACTGACAACTAGCCAATCACATCTGCCTCATTGGCGTTCCCTCCTGGAGAAAAATGACACAAGCGGTAACTCTAAGTTGTGAGCTTAACATCAAGCAACAAGATTTTTTACTGATTGCGTGGCTTTCCCCACCACGCAGCAAGGACATAAAGAAAAATCTGAAGAGATTTGGTACGGGATTTTGTATAATTGTTCTTTTTGCTGGCACTTTTCCATGACAAAAACTCTGCTGGGTTGATATTATTAAGATCATCACGCTGCAAGGGCGTTCCCACATGGCTTCAAGCAGGGACGTAGCCAAGGGGGGGCATGGGGGCCATGTCTCCCCCCTGAACCAAGCGGTCCTCACTAGATGTATGGCGATTTCGCACGAGTACGGAATAGCGATCACATATATGTTGCAAAAACAAGCATATGTTTTCCTGTGCGTTAAACATGAAGTAAATGGCATAAAATTGCTACTTTTGCCTCTAAATTCCGTCATATGCCAGTGGCATATGACAACATTTGACATTTGACCCCCCGAGGAAAATCCTGGCTACGTGCCTGGCTTCACGGAAAGGAGTCTCTTGCAGGCCGGCGAAAACCGCACCATCTAGCAGCAGAATCCGGAACTACCGGGCTGATGCGCAATCGGCGCGACGCCGACGCACCCAGGCGCGAAGCCAGGCCTGCTCCCCCACCCTCCCCACCCACGGTCGCTCCAACCCCCCACCGGCCGTCCCGAGTAACCATACCCTCTCCCGGCAACCGAAACCCGCCGACCAGCTCGCCCAACACCAGGTCCCCGACTCCTCTCCTCCACCCAGTTCCCTCCCTTCCCCTAGTCCCAAACCCCTTCCCCACCAACTCCCAACAAAGCCCCAATCCGAATCCTCACAAACCTCCGCCCCCGCCTCCATGGCATCCACCGGGGCTCAGTATGACAGGCCACCCACACTCAGTGTGGCCTGCCAGACTGAGCCCCAAGCCTGTTCATCGACCCGCTCCAAAATCAACACCTCATTGATCCGGCGTGTTACACCGCCAGCCACGACCCGACGCCGGGCCCACAAGGCCGGCCGGCCGGCACTGTGACGAGCCGACCGGCAGGCAGTAGTGCAGGCGACGCCAGGCGTCAGGGTCACCAGAGCGAGATTCCTCTCCCGTCGCCTGTGCGCTCAAATATAGTGTCGCTGAAAGCCTGTGTCTTTGTCGGCGTACGAGACGTGCAGGCGGCAACCGGCGACGCAACAGGGGGCAAAACAAAATTTCGAGGCCCCTTGATCTTGAAAGACCCTCTTTCCTTCGCAGGGCCCTCATCCCCCCAAAAAAGTCCATGTTTCACTTAATGGGAGTCGTATTTTGCGCGACCGGGCGGGGTAAGTCCACGAGCTTAACCTAACCTAACCAAGTCGTGGGTTGTGCGAACTTTGGCATTTAACCTCTACGCTCGGCAGGTGCGGCACAGCTTAGCCCCACCGTGAACTCCTGATGTGCCTTTCTCTTTCCAGTCACTAGCTATACTGTAGCAATACTAATAATGTTAAGAATAATACTAATAGGAATAATGTTAAAAATGGTAATAATAAAATAGCAATAACTATCGCCATAAAAAGATGGCCTCATAGAGCCCGATTGGACATTTCAGTTCATTGGTCGATAGCCGATAACACATCACACATTAGTCGACTAGTAGATTGGTCGACTAGACCATCCAAAGGTGCATGCAAAATCTCAAAACCAATGGGAGGGGGGACTTCGGCCACCGCCGGAGATGCAGGTCTCCACTTTTGGTTCAGAACGCCGTTAACTGACCCAGCAACCAACTACACACTCTTCCGGACGGAAGCCGAGGCCCCGAGGCAGGGTAGAGGCAACGATTTGGTGACAGAATGGACCCAGGCCACCCAGGTCCATTCCATGAGGCCCCTAACAATATTAGATTCCCGGTCTCTATGCTGCTTTTGGGTGTAATGGGTATGAGGCTCTTTCACGAACGGAAGCCGGGACCCTCTAGCGGGACGGGGCTGATTCTGGTTCAGCGAAGGTCACCCGGGTTTATTCTGCGCCCCCCCCCCCTAAAAAATTAAATATCCACCAGCCTCTTGCTCATTTCTGAGTAGGATTAGCACAAGGCCCTTTTACGGCCCGGAGCTAGGACACCCTCCAAGATTCGAACTTGCGTCAGCGCAGGCAACCCAAGTCCATTTTGCGAGGTCCTCTAAAAATTGTTAGTTCCTGGTCTCTGTGCCACTTCTTAGTATAATCGACAAGAGGCCATGGGTGTGTTTTTGGAAAATGGTTGTGGGTGCCCAAAATGCATATGGGGACATCCATGCATTGCGTATCGGGGGGAGGGGGTCGTTTATGTCTAAAGTTCAGAGTGATGGATTTGAAAAGGTATTACGACAGGTAAATTACAGAACGATGTGTTACGTAAATCATGGATGACTGAATGGCGACGACATCCTTAAAAGGAATACATCTGTTTTTCCGTTACTGCCAAAACACACTCCGGGGATCTTTAAAATGGGTATGAATTATCATGTAAATGGAAAATGCATTTCGGTCATCTTAGACCAATATTTCACGCATTTTAGTTCCTACACTTATCGACAGTGCTTTCGGTACGCGAAATACAATAGCAAAGTACTAGAAAAAGGAACCAATCAGCGAGCAGAGAATATATGTATCGGTAAACCTTGGACGCACCCGATGCTTACCCAGCCCTCTGCCTTGAGTACCAGCCGCAGGTATAAACGGCTGCGACGATTGTTTTGAAAAACAGCACCAACGTACTTTGACATATTCTCGTCATGCATACCTGCGGGAAAATCCATGGAAATGCAGCGGTACCTACCTGAACACATGATGGCCGCCTTCATAATTTCGATGTTCGTCAGCTGCTGTGATCCTCGTCATCGTCGAGGCTAACGATACGGTAATATGTTTTATCGGTGTCTTCAATGATGACAAGGAACTGGGGTAAATAAATGAAACTTGGGCTGGCAGCCAGCGCACTTACCCCAGCAAAATATGAGCTAACGAGAGCGAGCTCGCAGGAATGAATGGTACTTACGTTTCGATTCATGACAATGTCCTCTTCAATCGCACGTGTACAGTTAAAGATCACGACTTGAGTAGATACACTCTCTTTAATGGAGAACCTTGCTCCATGGTCCAGCTTGACACAATTTTACAAGAAGGGTGATGGGGAAAACCAGCTGGTGGGTGACAATGGAATAAATAAGTTCCGATTATTGCTGCTAAAGCTGATTTTAGCTGGTTAGCGTCATGGGTCTGAGAATATAAATGTATTTGAATATTTAAAGATATCTATCTATATATTCGATTCACCAGGTTCAAGACGAAATACGTGACTGCCAAGTCGGCTTCAGTTTGGCAGTTCTACGCTTGGGTGAGATTGGTTATGCCTTCCTCTGAGACAATTCATTCCTTCATTTATGAACAGATTTTTGCTTACAGCAGGCAGCAAGGTATGAATTTTTAACACCAGTCTGTATTATCAGTTAATATAATTGTTATTAGTCATTTTCATAAAGCACATCAGAATGCAGCTCCCATACGTAATGAAACATTTGAAAATTCGATGCACCAGTGACAATGTTCATCATCCATCTCAGGGTACATGTTAAACCAGGCAATGCTAGGTGCAGCCGAGGCGAAAAAATACTAAGCAACATGCAAAAAAACAATACCCTTTTTCAGGTGGGGGTAACTCGGTCGGAGTGTTCGACGATTAGTACCAGCCTGTATTGTGTGGGCCATCCGCAGACGATCCCCAGAGCGCAATTATGCGGAGTGCAGGGGCTTCCGGAGCGTGCTCCAGGTGCTTTGAGCCACCCAGCGCCAACTGCTCGGCTCGCTGCTGTGGTACCGGCCGCTCCGGTCGCGCCGACCCCTCTGCGCGTTCCGCGGCGGCGCCGGCGACGCCGGATGCGCACTCCTCGGCTAGTACCGCGGTGACGCGGGTAGCGCCATCTGCTCGGCGCGTGGCGGCGGCGCTACCCACTCCGGATGTGCAAACTCCTCGGCGAGCTCGGCGGCGGTGCCTGTCGCACCGGATGTGCAGACTTCTCGGAGACTCGAAGGCGACGGCAGCCGCCCCAATGATGCCGCCGATGGGCTTCATGCTGCTCCCTAAACGAGCTGATGTCCTCCGCCGATGGTCGGACACCAGGGTTTACAAAGGAATGCATGCGTCGTAGGCAATCAGAGAACTTCGTACGTGGGCCAGGGATGGAAGCCTTTTTGCTGAAAGCCACCATCAGCCGGAGCATCTCTGCAACGTCCGGGTAGTCCTTTGGAGTTCGCTCTTGTCGGACGGCGACCTTTCTCTTTGCCCGGCTGTGCACAGAGACTAACTAACCTGTAAACAGTAATTGGTTGTAGACGGTAGATAGATTTAATCTAGACATCAGTCAATTTCTGGGACGAAAAATCAACAAGCAATTTGGCGCATGCCTTTTTGTTAGCTACTACGTGATGACTGGGAGGTTGATATGCCAAAATGGCAAATGGGCTGTTGTCAATTTTACATTTGCCAACTAGCCGTCAACAAAATGGCAGCCACTACGCTGCATGTCAACTTTTTGTTCAGACATCCATCAGCTAGGCTTGACTGTTTGGATTGGTTTCAAAACCAGATTCAAATATTCACTATCAAAGAAAAGAACATCAGAGCTAATGCCCAGGTGACATACACAAATAAACAAGAAGGAATAGCCTCATTGTTGAGCTAGTGTGGTGCCAGAGCAGAGAACACAAACATTAACAATGCAACCATCCATATCATTCCAAACAACACTTCGAAGTAGCCAAAGTAAAAAAACTTATAACTTATCACGGAATGCTGATGAGAATTCTCTATCCGTGCTCTCCGTAATCAAAGAAATCTTTGACGACTATTACTAAGTGAATTGCAAGCTCTTGTACTCACGAGATTTATTTTTCAACTAGGTTTCTGCTGGCATACAAAACTTTCCATCTGACTCAGTCACATCCCGAAACACAAAATCCCCTGAAGTACAAGAACACAAACAAACATCAGTTTTTAAGACCCTGCATGTGAGTATCCACAACTACCCAAGATCCAAGTCTGAGGAAATTCCAACATATTTCTCAATCTGGGGTGGGTTAAGCTCAGCCAGCCATGGTACTAAATAACGGTATGAAAATGTCACTTGTGTATGGTGCATAGAGCCAAGTCTATATTTAGCATATTAGAAAACATTCAATATCACATTTTTGGCAATTATGCAATTGGACGTCCAATAAGCTGTCCTACTTTTACAGAAAAAAATGCATGCTTTATCCAACCAATCTGGAACTTCGAAAATTTTGAAAACCCAAATCTGGATTCCGATAACACCATGACCGCCCTCAGCTATCTGAAGTTCCTGGATATCTATCATGTAGCAAAATGCTTACGAGGTTAGATAAACAATTAGATAATTTCACTTGGGACATAAACACAGGGATGGAGAATGTCGGCAAAAAGATCATTCAACAAAACCTTCGCAGTCAAACAATCAAAATCCGTTCAGTGTATAAGTTTTTACCAATATACCTCTATAAGGCTTCGGCCGCCAGACTACTAGCTTGACGTGTTCACAGTCTGCTGTCGTCGCCGATCAGCTCGCACCTCGAAAGATGATTCGCTGGGCACAGTTTGCTGTCATTGCTGACGAGCTCGCGACTCAACACATGATTGACTGGGATTAACGATATGTTATCGGTGCCATCGGTCCAACTTAATAGCGAAAAGGAGCTGGAGTAAAACCGACAAATCTGTGCTGGCAGCACGGTGCTGGAGCAATGGGAAATATCGGTAAATATCTGGCCGGCGTAGGTCAACGAAGGCGTTTGGGAAAAACGAATGATACGTGACGATTCAGGCCAGTGTCCTCTTTGATCGCACGTATACAGCTAAAATTCAGTACTTGACTAGACACACTCCCTGTAAGGGTGATGGCATCCGCGACGATGGCTGTAACGACATTGGATATGTTGACTGCGGCGGCGGTTGAGTCAACGGCGTTGCGTGTGACAGCGACCGCGTTGGTTTGGAGCCACGGCAGTGATGCTGCGAGGTCGCCAGTGGCCGCAGAGACTCTCGGTCAACTGGTCCGAACCAGTGTATCGTTACGTGTAAAAGGCGCGGCAGCAGAGTAGTAGCCAAGCTGAGCAGTGATCACAGGCGCAGCCAAGATTTTCGTAACGGGGAGGGGGCCGGAGCTCGGTGTGATCATACGACCATACGAATCATACAAATCATACGAAAAACTCCTGCCGGGAAGACGGTGTGCAATGGTTTTCACAAAAAAAATGCTGGCCTAAGGGGGGCCGGGAACCCGGCGCCCTCCCCCTTGGCTGCATCTGTGGCACTGGTGATCGGTTCTGTGGGGGTGGCAGCATTGCTATTGGCTGTTGCTTTGTTCTGTTTGCGGTGGTTTGTGTGTTCAGACGTGTGGGTTGGTCTCCTGCACGTCTCAGAGGAGGTGATGTGAAGCCATGCTGTGTTGCGTTGTTGAGTGATTGAGTGAGGCGTTGCGCTGGTCTCCGACGCCGGCGGGCCTTGACCGCCAACCGGTTGGCCGTATGTGGAAGGAACCGAATACAGCCGCGAGAGAGAGCTCAGCTTCGAGGTGTCCCGGTGTGCCGCGGTGCTCGGAGAAGTGTCCCGGCCTGCCGCCACTCGGAGAGACGTCGTGGCCATATTTAGAAGTGTTGGAATAAATCGCTGTGCTTCCTGTCTATGACCCCGATTTATTATCGTTATTGAAAAAATGATCCGATTGGTTCGCTGGGTGCTTTGAAACCAGAGCTCGTGCTGAGCAGTGCTTGTACAGACCGCTATGCACCGGATAGCGCAACTGCAGCCTGACTGCGTAATTCGGAGGCGAAAGTTTAAACGGGCGGACACGACCCACACGACCCGCGCGGTAGCCATTGTCTTCTTCTATGGGTCGCTTGGAGTGCCAAGTGACTCCGGAGCATTAGTGAGAACCGAGGCGACCCGAACCCACCTAGCCAGGGTGGGCAGCGGCAACAGACACACACAGCTGAGCCCCTGACACGTCATTCACATAACACATGCGCATTTCCTATGAATTATTACTTTGCTTTCATGAAAATAAGGCACACCGCATGATACTGCGTCCGTTAAAATGGCGGTGAAGGTGAAACACAAGCGTGTGGACGACCGAGATCTGGGCCCCTTATTACATGCCGATGGCGGGCGCCGACAGGGTCATTCCCATTGACGTCACACAGCGGTTTGCGCCGTGTGAACAAATCGCTTGGTGACCATACCTCCTATAGATGGCCTTGCATGGTGCGAAGCGTCGCAAACTACCAATCCGATGCAGATGGCTGAGGTCTCAAACTGATGCATGTTGTTTCCTCTATACATCAGACCAATAACAACGTAACTGCATAGCTGATCGCCAATACAAGGCGTGTAGCGGTGGCTGCCTGTCGACTGGTCGGCGGCCGTACAACTCATCTTGAAGTGCCGTAATACTGCAGCCTATGAGACCAGTGCAGACAGGTGCGGTTTCAGATTGTGTTGTGATGTATTCTTCGCTTATCAAAACCATTAATCGAGTAGTTAACACCCAATCATCATCGCATGAGCAGGTAGCGGGGAGCCGACTGCCGAGTCAGCAAGCGTGGTCGTCCTCGGCGCCCCAGTTAGTAATCACTAACGTTATTTTCAGCCCTTCCGACCGCTTTTTAAAAATTTTGATGAGGCCATTCTGCTCATTTTTGCATTTCCTCGACATAAACAATTCAGTACTTCTGTAAGCAGTTCTTTTTCGCAAACGATAAAGCAGACCCCAGCACGCCAGACACCATTTCGCCATTGCCAATATAGAACGTTGCGTGAACAGCTGATTGGCTTGATCCTCAACGCGTCATCACGATGATTCTTCTTTTAAGGAAGACCCTCGATTTGTCAGAGGTATCGCCCATACGATATAGAAGGGGAGATCGGTTGCTGCCGTTAACTGGTTTTGCGCAACGCAGTATGAGCGGAGCCATCTTTGTGGTTGGCATGTGGGTTTGTTTATCATTACGGCCTACGGGAAAAATTCGTTTTTTGCGGGGTGATAATTCAGTGGCTGTTGGAAGGAGAATGCGCAGGTGTGTGTTACCGCGTTCATTCAACATTTTTCTGCAAGGAATCCGCTTGGCTCATAGGGGTCCAACCCGGTTGGGAAATACAACCTGGTGGCAAGTGAGCAAGTACGAACATTACCGGCACTGGCTCCTTGAACTACTGACACGATTGGTAACATAACATGGCGAAAAAATGGTGCTGTGGAGGCAGGCCTGTGTTTTTGATGTTCATTTAGCTTATGTGGTATGTGTTTCGCTGAAATACAAAAAAATAAATTTGAAAAAGGCATGTGTTTTGATCTGCCAAACTGATTGGTATAACATGGCAGCTGATTCTCTTGAATGAATGTAAAGAATTTGTCATTCTTAAGCACAAAGTACGAGAAACATTGCATCACGCGATTTGTCTGTCTCATGCGAGGAACTGAATTTCCCATGCCTAACGAGGTGCATTTTGTACGGTGATCTGCTTATGGGTAGGTCCAGACCAAGTGCTAAGGAAGCTTTAAATCTATCCATGTAGCATAACGTACCCGCCCATGCTGATTTCTCTTCAGATTTTGGCCGCTTTGTTTTGCCATTTTCAAAAATCTAAACGTATGGGCAAAGGTTTGCTTCAAAAATACATGCATGCAATTTTTATCCGTACAGCGACACAGTTAAATTGGCTGTTTACGTTTATTCTGCTGTGGGGGATGCTGTTGGCAATGGGAATGACAGCACCCCGTCTTCTGACTGGCTCGCTGGTGTTTCCAACGTGCCATGTAAAACCTGGAATGCGGGTGCAGTAGGAGTCTGAGACCCGCAGGTGGGTTTCCTGAAGGGCGGCCGGGACGAAATTTTTGCGTTGTGTTAATTCTGTTTTGGATTCATTGAAACGCGGTGGAATGCCGCCCACATTCCATTGTCGGAACTGATTCATGCTTTTAAGACCCGGTGACTGGGGTGGGACGGATACGGCACGTGACTGGTGTGTCTGACACCGAATCCGCAAGGGTAAGGGGTCTGCGGACTCGGCGTCGGGTCGTGACGGGGTCACGCACAGGTTCAGGAAGAACGTGCTGGCCCTGGAGCGGGTCAGTGGTCCGCCTGGGGATTCAATCTGGCAGGCCACACTGAGTGTAGGTGGTCTCTTAGTCTGAGTCCCGGTGGTTGCCGCGGATCTTGTGGGTGTGGAGGTCTGAGTAGACTTCGGGGGTTTAGGCTTGTGTGGGACTCGGAGGGAGAGGGGTTTGGGCCCGGGGGCGGGAGGAGACGGAACTGAGCAGGAGAGAGGAGTCGGAGACAGGAATCAGGCGGACTGGACGGAGGAACGTGGTCGCCGGGAAGGGGTCTGGCCACGCGAATCGGCCGGCGGGGGACTGGAGCGACCCTGGCTGGGGGGATGGGGGCAGGCCTGGCTTTGCGGCGGAGGCGCATGTCCAGGCCTGGCGGAGGCCAGGAAGGGAGCTGGGGAGAGGGCGTCGTTGGAGGGGTTGGGGATGGGGAGGGTGAGGGGAGGCCTGGGGCCTGTTTCATCATAGGGATATGTTCTCTGAACGTGGCATATTTAGTCATTTCTGTGACAAAATATGCCATAATAATGCTTATTACACAATAATACTTATTACATGTTCTGTTTCACCAACCATCGCAGATGAATATTTATTCCGTTCAAAGTATGACAATGTGAAGCGGCATAGTATCCCGCTTTGGGAATACTATGACGTCAAGCCTGTCCAAATCATTCCATTTAGTCAGCAGACTGAAGAGTTTGCGGTCGTGCAGAGTACGCCACTTTTGCTGGCATATCGCGCGATTCTTGTTGGTGTTCCAGCGGTTATATCGGTGTTGCGATCTCTTCTTTTACGAAAATGGCAAGTTCATTTGAAGCATTTGGGCTCTGGAAGATGATGATGCAGGTATTGCGAAAGCTGCTGGAGCTGAAGCAGGTTATTTCAACCTGTCCCCGACTGGGGGGGCAGTTGACTGGCCCCCCTGGGGTTTTTCTGGGATTGCAAGAGAACAAACAAACACAAAGTCACGAAACTTCGTGTACCTTTTGCTTCATCAATTTTACATCTCGTGTCAAAATTTTGACTTCAGGGCAGGTCAAGTGCCTGACCTAGGTCAGGTCAAATAGACCTATGTCCAAAAACGTTTAGCGCCCTCTAACTTTTTCGCAAAACAAGATATCTCAACAATAGTTTCAAGAATTAGTGATCGTCATAGATGCAACAAATCTGTTATCTCAGATTTTTCGGAATTTTCCGGGTCATTAACCTAAGGTCAAGCCCATTTTTAAGGCATGTCGTCGTTTTTTTCGGAAATTGACGGAATATTTCATAACATTTTTAGTGTGGAGTCAAGCAGACATCTAGTTACCGTCATTGGGCAAAGTATCAATGGCTTCCAGCCATTGACCTGAGGTCAGGTTCACGAATAACTGTAGTGGGCCAAAATGTACCACCGTCAAAATCGGCGATGAATTTCTCAGAATGGGTAGAAAATGGCAGAAATAGCTTGCACAGACGTAAGTAATACCAGGAACCTGAAAAAGTTTGAAAAGATAGTATATTTTGGAAATAAACAGGCTCTCGCGAATAAAGCTCCGCCAGTTGTGTAGATTGGTAACTAACGAATTTTCCCAAAATTTGAGCATGAAAAACCATCACAGAAAAACCAGGAAGATCAATAAAATTGACATAGATCGTCTTTTTCGCAAAAATGAAAGAACGCCCAAATTAGTTCCTGTCAATTTGGTACAGCATACGGCAGCGGCGCACACTGACAGCTGGCGGGAGAATTACGGTGTCTTCAGCTCAACGTTTCGGCGTATATATTGAACAAATCTGGGAAATTAGACGTGTATCGGCATCCGCGGACCTTTACTTGTGCGCTGGTGCCTTTACCTATGCGTTATTAGTCACAGCCCTTAAGATTCAGGCCGTTTCTCGGTCTCATGCAGACGGCTATGAGAAAACATATATAGGGCGTAAATTGCTTACATATTATCTAAAACTGAAAATGAGACCAGTTTCGAGCTCTGCTCGTCACAGGCTTTCCAACGGTGTGCTTATTTTTATCGTGCGACCAACCGTTCGTGAGTTAGGGGGGCAGTCAACTGCCCCCCCCCCCTAGTCGCCCATGTTCGAGGCGGACCGACGGCCGTGCGCGGGTTAAGATTCAATCGAATATCGCCGACATCTAGTAACTTACCGTTCGTCTGGTGATCAGGAACCCAATTTCTTTTCCCCTCTTCTCGTTGTGGAAGACGCCCATTTCCACAGTCGTGAACAGAACTGTTTGTTTGTTTCCTGGCTTCTTTTTCGACGCATAAGTCAAGCTTGACCATTAGCGATGTAGTCGGAAGCCGACCAGTCTTGCGTTTAGTCGTGGGTGTCGTCAGCCATCAGTCGGTTGTCCGTTAACAAAATTGACCTTGGCAATGATTTGAACGGGCCGCCGAATAAAAATAGTGCAGCACCGGCCAATCAGTGACTGCGCGTGGAGTGCATGCGCAAACTGCTTTCTTGAAATTATTCCCAGCGCGAAGGCATACTTTCATAACTTGAGTGGAATGATATACCACACGCTGATTGGATACTATTTACGTGGTGCAACGGGGCCTTGGACGTGCTCTCGCGGAGCCGGATCCGGGAGGGGGAGGGCTGGGCAGGGGGATGGAGCGGGAAATACCAGGCGTCTGTCGCCCGGGGCGGGTGCAGACGGCGGCTGCTCGCCCGCGCGACGGGGGCTGCCGGGGAGGGGCAGGGCGGTTCAAGGACGAGCGGGTCTCGGCAGCGCAGGAGCGGCCGGGAAGGTGAACCTGCCGCGCGGAGGTATAGGATGTCTCGTACGGTCGCGAGCTCGCGAATCTCGCTCTCCCGCACTCACACGGGACATCGCGAACCAGTGGAAGGATGTACACGACCGCGGGCCGCACACTTGACGACTGTGGAGGTGCAAGCGGATGTGAGATGGTGGTCTGCGCACCGCGCACAGCGCGCGCTGGACGCAGCGCAGGCCTGGTCATTGTGACCGTAGCGCTGGCGGCGGTGCGTCGGTTCTTACCACCAGCGGACCGAAGCCATCACCAGCACCATCAGGCTTTACCCAGTCGCCGGCGTTGTCAGACGATCACTGGTCTTCAGCACCAGCACCAGCACCAGCGCCGTCGGGTCATGTCCAGCCACTGGCACCGCCGCGTAATCATCAGGCTGTGCCCGATGTGCGCACTGTTACGCCCCAGTCCTAGGTCACCTTACTAGGTTAGAGATGTCCCAGAAAACACCAGCAAATGGAGAAGCAAGAGGTTTCAGTAGCGGCGCTTTGGAAGATCAGTAAATGATGCCAACGAAATGTCTCCGCCGTGGCCTGATGGATGAGGAGCCGGACAACGGCTCGGTGCGTGGTAGGCACTGTGTTCGAGTACCAGGACAGGCAGCCGTGTTTTGGCCGAGACCGGAAGGGTCAGGCGACGGGGACGGGGCGGCTGTGTCTTGGAGTTGCCTAGCACGATGAAGATCCCCCAGCGCTATCTGGTTGGGCGCCTGGGCAAAATTGCTCCATCTTTGGGATAGAGCCCTTGGATGGTGGGATCAGGGTCCAACAACAAGCTCGACGTGGCTCGGACTCTGGTCCCAGCTCCGCCCACTTCAGCATGTTAGGTGAAATCGATAAAAAAAACGGCTTCTGTATGGTCCGCATTGACCACTGCTACTGTTGGAAGCCTATGGCTGCAGCCAGCTGTGCAGCCGAGTTCCCTTTTCGAGGAATGCGGGTCGTGTGAAGGAAATCCATCTCAGCCGGTTGCTTCTGGACCAGCTGAGATACTTATATGAAACCTCTGCAGTAGAACAGTCAGTTTTTATCTTAAGAGGACCATGCGGGACGCACTGCACGGGTTCCGGTATGGGAGCTGAACCTCATAGCGAATAGTAGAGGATGGGCCTGGCCAAGTAGGCTTATCCCTAAGCCAGTGAAGTTTTGTTCTACTTATGCTTAGTAAACCAACGTTTTTTACACAACATGCAATTCGGTTCCAGCCGGCACCGAATGTTCAGGGAAGCAATATCTGATACTGGGTCAAAGACGTTTAAATCTACCATATCCTTGGCGTCCGATGAAACATCGATCTTCCACGAACCTTAATGTGCAGAAGTTAGAGACCTGGAAAAAATAGATCGCTGAAGTATCTGTAATTCATCCGATCACCTAAAGGTCTCGCCAAGCTGCCCTGGAAGCAAGGAGCTCCCAAAATTACAACTGGGATCAATCTCAGCGACGGTTCCCACGACGACGGCTACGCCCAGCCATTTATTCCAAACGAACCGTGAACCACCGCCGCCCTGCTCCTGTCACTTATCACCACGCCTCACCCCTGTAATCCATTAATCTCTCTTCCGACATGGTTTGCTCTGGCCGCATATTTCCGTGTTTTCGCGGGATCGCGTTGCCCGTCTTTCGGCGACAGGCGCTGGCCTCGGGCGACGCCGCCGGTTCCCCCGCGGCGCCGGTGACCTCTGACCCCGGCTCTCCGCCAGCCGCATGTCAGCGCAGAGGTCAATAGGGATCAAAACCCTGTCAGCCGGCAGGCGGCCGCCGCTCCTCCCGCCGGGGTGTCACAATCGGCGACAAAAAGCGGCGGCGGTCGTCGCTGCAGGCTGCCCCTCCCCCGGCGGCGGTCCGCCGGCGGTGCGCCTTTGTCCGGCCCAGTCTCGGGAGCTGCAGAGGAGGTTGGCGGCGCATGGCTTTTGCTGTGATCGGCCAGGGATCCAAATATGGTGCCAGGTGCCATATGTGGACGTGGATCGAAACCTGCTACCGCGGCAAAGCGAAACACAAGCGATTTCTTGTCTTGGGGAATAAAAAGCTGATTTTAATTGTTAGATGCAACCATAAGTGGCATCACTTACTGGAAACGTGAATTGTAAGGCAACCAGTGTATTTTTATCGTTGTACTTTGCACAAAGGTTTTTTCATATCCTTCCGCGTAAATTACATGTTTTCAGGCGAAGGGTACCGTTGAAATACAACGTGCAAATTCATACGGAACTCCTGCATTACAAAAACTCATACTGTTAACGAGTCAAAAGTATTAAATAGTGCTTAACCCAACGAGCCCAACTTGTAAGTACATATTTTTGCGTTTTTTCTCAGTCGTGGGAGCATTACCAAATACCACTGGTTCCAATGTTATGTGATTCGTAATGCAATATAGTTCTTGTATGCAAAAAGTCGTTTCAATAATAAATAGAAAACTGACCCAATCACGGGAGCAATTGTTGGCAACTAACAACGACTTCCTAGCATCTTGTAAGTGCAACAAAGCTGTCTCCATCCTATATGCACTCTGCTTTGGTGATACCAACATCACCGTGTTTGTGATTGAAATCCTAAGTTCGGGCCGTACTGTGAATCAGTGCTTATACATTGGTTTGAGTGGTTTACGTGGTGTGGGTCTGGCAGAGCTTGGAATCGCTTGTCTTTTTGTTTTATAACTGCACGTCCTGTCATTATGTACCCAACAGTTGGAGAGGTCGGTGCAAAAATACTACTTACTCGTTCCAACGTTAAGAAAACGCTGAACGCGGACATGTAGGTATATGCCGTATTCAGCCTAACGGAACTGTCATATGTAGATTCCTGTGGATGGAAATGGGTTTAGCGTTTGGTATTGTCCGGATCCTATAGACGACGATGGTGAACTGCGTGTGTATATAGCAACATGCAGGGACGTAGTCAGGGGGCATGGGGCCATGCCCCCCCCCCCCCGAGCCAAGCGGTCCACACTAGATAGGTATACAGCGATTTTACAAGAACGCGAAATAGTGATCATATATACGTTGCGAAAGCAGACATGATATGTTGTGCTGAGCGTTAAACATGAGAAAGTTGCATAAAATTGCAGCCTATCCTATAAATTTTACTAATTTTGTAATAAAATATATAATGATGATATAATAATATAATAATGGCGATATAATCATAATGAGTAACAAAATGTAATAAAGAAAAAATGCTAGTAAAAATCTTACAAATTAAAAAAAAAATAGAACAAAATGCGGCATCCTATAAATATCATATGCCAGTAGCATATGGTACCATTTAACATTTGCCCCCCTCCCTCGAGAAAAATCTTGGTAGCGTGCCTGGGAACATGCGGTATTTCATCTTCATTCGGAATAAAATGTCTACCTCCTAGCTCTTATCGTTGCAAAAAGAAATCAAGAATCTACTCGGGTTTACCCCGCCTCACTTAGTCGTTTTAATACGCATCCTCGTCATCGCTTGCCGGCGTTTAAAGCAAACGTTTACGGTATCAAGGGCCAGTTGCAACTCAAAACAAAATTAAATTTGTTGTCGTCATCCAATAGGAAAGTTAAAAACAGCTGAGGGCAGTGTGGAAAATTAAAAATATCTTAAGGTTATCCTTAAGTATCGACATGTTACATCAAAATGCTTTCATCGCTGTGCCGCCTATAGGAAACATGGAGCCAGCCAGTGATCGTGCGGTTTAGACCGAACGGATTTTCTGCAGCGTGTTGCAACCTCTGTCACCGGCAGTTTCAGTTTTGATGCCTGGACATGTCCTGCCATCTTCTGCGTGCGCCACCCCGACTTTGACATTCGTCTCGGCGCCTCTTTTCAAGCAAACGCCCGCTGCATATGCCGATGTTTATTGCAACAGCTCTCGGCAGACACTCCGGCGTAACACAGCGCCCGTTAATATTAAACAGCGCAGAGTCTGCCGCGACCGCGGCAGGCCCGGCTCCAGGGGCCTGGCCGCTGCGACGCCAAACGAAACCCACATTTGAGCAGCCAACGACGACACTGAAGCCAAATCATACAAACACCGAGCGCACACGCAGTCGCACAGTGGCACGCTACAACACACCGGGACCCATCGCGCGCGCGCGCACCGCCCCGTCCGTTCGACCTGGGCCCTGGGGACTGCTTGGAACGGCGTACATCTCCGCATCGCTGACCGCCGCCCCGTCGTCGGTGGGCGTTTCCCGGAAGCGGAGCTCGAGCGGGGGAGGAGCTGGGCCGCGGACAAAATGCCGGAGGCGATTTTCCCGCGCGCCTGTAGACTGAACGGTCAAAAGCGACCGAGGACGCAGCCGTGCCGTGGGGCCGGTGCAAAAAGAGAGTTCGTCGCAAGGTGTGGCGATTCTGTGTGGAAGGTCGGCGCGCTGCCCGCGCCGAATTCGATCACTAACGCCGTGGCGTGAGCTGGCCGTTTCTGCGCGGCTCGATGCACGGGGGAACGCCGCCTGGTTCGCCTTACTGTGTCGAGTAGCTGGATACCGAGTACGAGATGATGCCATTGTAGTAGGTGCTGATTGGCGTTCCGCTGCTGACGTCATAGTTGGGCGTGACCGGGTAGAACATGGCCTTCTTGTACAGGTTCGCGGGCGGCAGGCCGAAGATACCTGGCGGGTGACGTCACGCGTTAGGGGGAAGCCACGCGGCTGGCACGTGCCGACTGGCGCCATCGCTGTGACTCAGCGGGCGACGGGGTGGCGGCATTACCCCGCTGTGCACTCAGTGCGGGTCTACAGCTGGGCAAAGCTCTCGTCGCGTGTAGGTGTCGCTGCGTGTAGCGAGTGGAAATAGCTGGAGTGCTTTGCTCCAATAAGTTCCAGCAGTTCTGTGTTTGGGCATGGCTGAAGAGCTGAGGAGACAGCGCACACAGCGCAGGCGATTTAACGTTGTGTGTAAAAGAGGCGGGTCTGCCTTACATTATCCGGCTGAAAATCCCGTTTCAGGCCCATATTTTTTCGCACAGCCTTATAGACGTAACAAGGTGGTAGAAATAACGGTTGGTGCTGCCTTCCAGTGAAGCTGGGGATGCACCTCAATCTGCACTTTAATTCCACCCATGGTCGCCGCGCAAATAGCATGGCCAAATAAAAACCTAATCTATATTCCCACGCTGTTATCTGAGTGGATGTGATTCATGATTGTCGTGGAGAACTTAATAGTTTTGCAATATTTTGCATATATTCTGGCACATTTGTGTGAGGCATTAGATGACAGCGGGAAGAAAAAAATGATTTGTCAAATTGCAGACCACAACGTTTCATCATGAAATCCATCGATTCGTTTCCAGACTTAGTTCCCAAAAATCATCGTTTTTGTCGCATTGTTTCAAGGGCAAAATGTTTCCAATGAAGGCCTATGACACACGTCACGTTCACCATCCCGCGTTGTAGCCATAGGGAAATGTTTTCTCTTATTTGCGTTACGTGGTTCCGTGCGGCGCATCTGACTCACGCGTTCAGACAGACAATAGTGATTTACAGCTCTCTGAGCGGCCCCCGCAAAGCGCCGGCGACGGCGGCGGCGGCGGCAGCCCGTCCCGAGCCGGGTACGGCGTGCGATGGCAGCGTGCGAGTGGATTTGTCGCTGACGATGCTCATACAGGTCGTGCCAGGTTCATTTAGCGATGCGTGTCATGGGCTAGGTTTTACCTAGCCCCGATATTTCATGGGTGGGCTGGATCAAGACAATCTTACGTGAATTTATATTTTGGTCTGAGTGACATTTTCACAGCATGATGCTCCTTCAGATGGCAAATGATCTTTCTACATTTTTGTGATAATTTCCTTGGCTTTAGCCTCTTACTGTATTACTTTACTCGCCAAGCTACTAGGTTTACTTAACCTTTACACATATTTACAAGTATCTGTTCACATACACTTTTTCATGTATCTGCACATTAGAAGACTCTGCCATGTCCCGGCACGGGTCTTGCGAGCTCGCAGGCTGCGAGCGACAGAGACGGCGCGGGTATTTCAGGAGCAGCCGGAATGTCTGCAGTAAACAGACGCTCGCATCCGCGATGAGCTGTTCGACGGGCACGGATTTTGCGAAGCCGCGAGAGAACCATTGCCGCCGCGCGCTGGGCGGGCGCATCCTGGAACAATGCATCAGTCTATCCTCTCCCCAGGCACCCCAATTAAACGCTCACGCGCCGCCCGTAAACTGTTGAGAAATCTGGTAAACCAGCTAAATCCGAGGGCGTCCGGCTACCGCGTCCGGCCGGGCGGGCGGCCAATGCTGCCTGACACCGCTCGCCGTCCGATCCGCCCAGGACTTGACGGCCCTAACCGACTGTCGCATCTGGCGACTCCACTGGCATCGCAGACTACTGGAGGCATTGTTTGAGAGAGAGAGAGAGAGAGAGAGAACCCAACTCCACATCAGAGACATACTGATGTGGAGTTGGGTACAATGGAACTAACGGTTGTCAGTGTTAGCATACCGCCCCTGAAAAATGTTGCAGCTCTTTCTGAAGTTCGTCACTGAAGTTTGGATTTGAAAATCAGGTAATTGTATAATGTACAAATAACGGTTTTCGGGGTAGTCAGAGGTAAAGAAATTATGGCAGTGGCATTGATCTCGTGCTTCTAAAAGGCCGACTTTTTCGGAAATTGACGGAATATTTCATAACATTTTTAGTGTGGAGTGAAACAGACATCTAGTTACTGTCCATGGGCAAAGTATCAATGATTTCCAGCCATTGACCTGAGGTCAGGTCACGAATAACTGTAGTGAGCCAAAATGTACCACCGTCAAAATTGGCGATGAATTACTCAGAATGGGTAGAAAATGGCAGAACTAGCTTGCACAGACGTAAGTAATACCAGGAACCTCAAAACGTTTGAAAAAGTAGCATATTTTGGAAATAAACAGGCTCTCGCGAATAAAGCTCGGCAAATTGTGTAGATTGGTAACTAATGAATTTTTCAAAAATTTAAGCATGAAAAACCATCACAAGAACCACCAAGATCAATAAAATATACATACATCGTCTTTTTTCGCGAAAATAAAGGAACGGTAAAATTAGTTCCCGTCAATTTGTCACTGCATACGGCAGCAGCGCACGTCTACAGCTGTGTCTTTAATTCAACGTTTCGGCGTATATATTGAATAGATCTGGGAAATTAGACGTGTATCGGCATCCGCGGACCTTTACTTAAGCGATGGTGCCTTTACCTATGCGTTTTTAGTCACAGCCCTTAAGATTCAGGCCGTTTCTAGGTCTCATGCAGACGGCTATGAGAAAACATATATAGGGCGTAAATTGCTTACATATTTTCTAAAACTAAAAATGAGGCCAGTTTCGAGCTCTACTCGTCACAAGCTTTCCAACGGTATGCTTATTTTTATCGTGCGACCAACCGTTCGTGAGTTAGAGAGGGGGCGGCCAACTGCCCCCCCCCCCCAGTCAGGCGTGATCGTGGTCGACCGACGGTCGTGTGCGGGTTAAATATGAGATAAATTGCCTAAACTTGCTGCCTTTTTTGTAAATTTCGTCATATGCCTGGAGCATATGACAAAATTTGACATTTGGCCGCCCCCCGAGGAAAATCCTGGCTATCTGCTTGGTCTTGTGTAATGTTAAGCTGCATTTTTGTGAATTGAAAGTTGTGAATGACAGCAGCTTCTCGGTGTCCTTGGCGCCCGCGCTAAGCACTCGGACGTGCTTTGGTGCCTGGTGACCGTGAATCGTTTGTGCTGCAGGTGGTGCTGTAATGTTTTTGTGAGTGTAAACGCCGATTCCCTGGCAATGTCGCGCGTGGAGTCCGTGTAAGTGCCGACGACGAAAGAGCCGTCCTCAGCGTCGATAGGATACGACATAGTTTAGGAGAAAAGGGGGTAGGGAAAGGGTAAAGGAAGGGGGGGGGGGCCCCGAAAAAGGAAAGACCGGTTTTGTTGACCCCTCGGCCCAGGCGTTAGCCCAGGGGCCTTCCTGCCCTGGCCGCAATAGCCCCGAGCAGGAGGGCTTACACCGTAACGTTTCAGCCGGTTTTGTTAGTTATAGAAAAGAGAGAGAAGAAGAGGAATAGGTTGGGGAGGATACGCAGCCACTCCGAGCTAGCTTACTGCAACAGGACGCCCTGGGAACGCGCCCCACAGGTGCCTCTTCTCTTCTGTCTTCCTGTCTTCTGCCGCTGCTGCTGCTTCTCTTGTACCGGGGACCCTTCCTCTTCAGCTTCTGGCGAGCGACTGCAATGATGCGACAGCTTAAAAATGTTAATTTGTATTCCTTTCACAATGACCTGTCGAACGTTGCTTGGAGGCCAGCGGTTTTGTCAAAGTCTCTTTCTGACCAACGGAAATGTTTCTGTGGTCTTCTCAAGCTTACACTGGATCGGCACGCGTGCCCCCTCTCTCACCGGAATTCGCACTCCCTCTGCGCCACATGTTTCGTCAGCCGCCAGAGACTTCTGGCCCCCCGTCGCCGTGTCTTGAGCACCTCGGGTCCGAGGAACACCGGGCGCTGAACCGTTTGGCACGCTCGCCGTACGGCGTCCAGGCGTACCCAGTTCATTCGTTAACGGTAACCAGGGAAGTAGTCAGGATTTGTCACAGAAAGGGGCCAGAACAAACACAACCCCCTCAAGGCCGAAAACTAATATGTCCAAACTTCAAAGATTTTGGACATATTAGTTTCGAATTCCGGAAATTTGCATTTATGTTCATCTTTACTGCGAAAAGAAACCCCAAACTTTTAACCCCAATTGGCGGGCCATGGCTTTCTTGGCCCTGCCTTGGCTACGTGTAGCAGAGTTTTCTGCTTGACGTGATAGTTTGACTATTGGCGACTTCGTTTGTGCCAATATTCCTCTTCTTCAGTACTTCTATTTCCACAAATTCTCCCTGCCGATTCGTCGTTTATTCGTTAGACACACAGAGCTTCCACTTTTCCCACCTATATTCTTGACGTCAAACACTGACCACTCACAGACTAGCACTTCACTACGTCACGAGTGCCACGAGGCCTACCACATGTTTAGCCGACAAACACCTAGATAGCTAGATAGATACTGAGCGAAAACCGGCCCTGCTTATATACGACCTACGAACGGAAATGATGAAAGGGGATGGTGCAATTATGATACCATAAACAACCAATCAGGAGGTGTTTTGCAAACCGGATATTCTGGAAAGAATAGACCTCAGCCAATGAACAGGCGTGAGAACGCACGGAATTCAAAGAACTGGCTGGGTGTAGAGGGGATGCAAGAGCTCAAAAGTTTCCGCGGGTGTAAGCTATTATAAGGTTAGAAAAAGGAAGTATCGTTTAACTTCACAGATATGATTCACTGCGGCACGATTGATGTACCTGGGCGTTAATGCGTTCCCTTAAAACTGCGGGGCTCATTGTAAACCAGTCAATGTTCACTGGCGGATCCCGGGAGGGGCCATCTCGGCCGTGGTCGCCCCCAACCGCGGTCAGCGGGGGGGGGGGCAAATGGTCATTTGCCGACCAAAAAAGGCATGGGTATTTCTACTCAACCAGAGTTTAAAGTTGCTGGAACAACGAATCCAGCCCATGGCCATGGGCTTCCACCCCTCCTTCCCCGTTCGACGACCTACCGTATACTCAGCCGCTGAAGCATACAAACCGAACTCACGGACGGCATCTTCCCCCCCCCCCCCCCCTTCCCGATCAATGACTCCGCTGATCTACCATCCATATCCAGGAAACTCTGGCTTGCCTCCCCCCCCAAAAAAAAACGGAGGCGCTGTATCCGCCCCTGTAAATGTTCTATAATTATCATTCATAAAGGCGGTACACGGTGTGAAGGGCTGATGGTCTCACGGCTGCTCATCAGGTTTTCCGTGAGACGCGTCACTGGTCTCACTGGAACACGTCGCGACGCGTTTTGACGCGCATGCAGCATTTCGCGCTAGCGAACTTGAATCGGCGGCATTAAACGAGCAGTTGATTTTCATTGGTGGTTGTGATGGATGTGGTTGAGTGAGGTGGTCGGCTTGATGTGGTTGTGGGATGAGGTTAGGCATGCCAAGCTCAACCAAGTGTGCAGTGGGATCTTCCGACGAGTATGAAAGTGGATGCTAATGTGCTTGACACGAAGATGTTTTTTCATGAAGATGTATTTCTCATTTTAGTTCTGTCATGGCTAACTACAGGAATTACAAGAAATGCAAGAAATGCAGGCAATTCGACAGTTGTCTTACCAGCATTATACAGTGATCTGACAGTTAAGGAAGCCCAGAGTGCATCGTACTGGCACGCTGGACGAAAGGTAACACGTTGAGGAAAGCTATAAACTGGGGGCGGATGGTTAGACATTACTAGCGCGAAAACACAGGCTGGCGATTCCTTATTTCTGCGTCTCTGACATCGCACCGGGGGCGGTAATTCCTTATTTGTGTGGCTCTGGCATAACACTCCCGTGATTACTTGTAGTTGTTCCTTACGACAGTAACGGTGCCACCACTCGACGGCTGTCGCCAGCTCAGCGTCGTTTGGGTTCGGCCTCGTTTTGCCCAAATACATTTAAAAGTATGATTTTTTTCTTTCTAGATCCACGGTTTTAAAGGACACCGAAACCTGAAGGCGGGATATTTTAAGAATGGCGTTCGACATTGAGATTATTCTCACTGTGAAAAAGTAAGAACCGTACTCGCTCTGAGAGACCGGTAGAGATTCTGATCTTCCATAATTAAATCGCACCAAGCGTTTCCAGCATTCCGGGGTGACTTATTTGAAAACGTTTTCACTCGAGACTGGCACGTGGTCTCAAGTGAAACCACCTTTAACAGGTTTCGCCTGTCGCCTGAAACCAGGCGGTTTCACATGAGACCATGTACCAGTGTCGAGCGAAACCGTTCTCAAATGAGTCCTCCCAGGGTATGAAAACGTGTGGTCTGACTGGAATAGGGAAAATGAAAATTCCTGCAGGTCTCTGAGACCGGCTACCGGTCCCACTTTTTTCTCAGTGCAGGCGCCGATTCGACACCTACGTGTCGACGGTCATCTCGACTTCGACGGTCGCGAACTGAACTGAATCATCTGCGTCGATTTGCGTCAAGCTCTGTGAGAAGGACCCAGCAAAAGTGGATATCATTTGCGGCAGTTCGTGGTTGACCGAACATGATGCAACTGACTTCAAGTCATTTGCAAGTGCGAAATGATCCAAAACGATATTTTTACGCAATGTCTATCACTTAAACGCCTATTTCCCTCCCCAACAAATGCAGCAGGCCGCGGAGAATCACTGCTTGGCCAGGACGCCGGAGCACACCTCCGATTAGTTAGAGCGCAGCCATTGGAAAAGCTGCGGGCTCCTTCGGACAACCATTGCGGCGTATCCCAGCGGGCTTCAGCCGACAGCAGACGGTTTCGGACAAACACGGCCAGTGGGAAGCAACACGTGCCGCGCGAGACGCAGACCGCTCGCCGATTGGATGTGGCCGCACGTTCCGGATGCACGATCAAACGGACGTGACCGCGCAAACAAGTCAGTCTTGCGTAGCCCGTGCAGTAAGAAACACGAAGACCAAACAACACAACGCATGTACGGAGAACGCGTGGCTCTGGCATAGCTGGCCTCCATTCTGGAAAATACGGCTATATGGTGTTGAACAAACAGCTTAAAACGGCTCTTGTCTCTCCCACCCTACTAAACCGTCCCATCGTCTGTAACGCGAGGTCAGCTGCAAAGTTCCAGTACCGGCTGCTTCTACTTACTGGATACATGGCAACAATGCAAAGTGGCAACGATTCATTGATGGTTAACGAGGTTAACTGAATGGAGTCCAGCGCCGCCAGGCCGTTCCCGTCTGGCTCCCACCCTCTACCCTGCCAGAGACGGGGTCCGCCAGGGCAGTCCGGCGGCTGGAGGTGCGAACAGGGCACGCTCCCTCACGCCCACTCATCACACGCCATCCCTCGTCGCCGGGCGAGGGCCACTGGACAGGGGGAGATGCCCAGACCTCGGCCGGCGGCTGGGGGCCGAAGGCGGACGGGTCAGGCTGGACCGGCTGGTGACGCCACCTGGGCGCAGCTGTCCGCGGGCCCGCCGGCGGGACCGGCGCACCCGGACCGTCGAGTCCACTCGGACCGCCGTGGGCGTCTGGCGGTACCGCTCTGTGGCCTCCGAGAAAGAGGCTCCTTCGGGCGCCGTCATGCGATTGATCATAAACTGGGCAGACCTCATCTGCCATGCGTGGTCGGGCGCGGAATGGAGGACAGTGGCTCGGCGAAGGTCAGCCCTAGGAGTGCTCCGCCCGCATGGCGACCGCGAGGGGCCAGACATCGCACGGAGTGGACTTCCTGCGGCGCTAAGACCACCGCAAGATGCTCTTAAGACTCCCACGACGCTACGTAGTGCATCGACGAGGCCGCGGGCCTTGTGCAGGGGCACAGGCGTGCAATGCACGGCCAAGGCCACCTATCTCCCCCCAGACTGATGGGGACTGAGGGCGCGGAGAAATCGCTGCTGAAAGCAGGCGCTGGGCTTAATCGGACGCCTCTGGCCATGGCTTCCGGTCTGCGGACGGCAGCCCGGCCGTGAGGGAGATCTCCGTGTCGCGCCGGCTGAACGCCGTGGAGCGGACGGCGAAATTCTCACGGGCGTCCTTGAGGTGGCCCACCACCACGGTGGCGCCTGGTGGCGGGCGGAAGCGGCGGCCGACATGTTGCAGTGAGGGGAACATAAGCCATGGTGTTCAGAAAGCAAACGAAAACCCGGCAAAGGTGCTAACCGCACCGAAAACCTGCGGCACCGGCAAATGAAAAGACACACATACACATATGCACACACAAAGAAAACACACTGAGAACTCACAGAAAACGCAAAGGTGCAGCCAGTACCGAAACCCTGCAGCGACAACAGATAATACTACTTTTCCACAACAAAAACAAAAACAAAAAAAATGAGTTGATATTGTTAAGATCAGCATGCTTCAAAGCCGTTCCCACATGGCTTTCTGGAAAGGCGTTTCTCGCAGGCCGGCGAAAACCGCACCATCTAGCAGCAGAATCCGGAACTACCAGGCCGACGTGCAAAATCGGCCCGGGTGACTCAGCTGGCGTCCTTGGCGTGCTGCAGCGCCGCGGATGTGATGCACGGCCGGTGGCGCAACACCAGTTGGTGGCTGTCCGAGCGCAATGGCGTGGCCAAGGGGGGCAAAGGGGCCATGGCCCCCCTGGAGGCCAAGCGGGGCTCCCTGGCGGCCGAGCGGGGCCCCCTGGGGCCGAAGGCCCCAATTCTTTGGATAGCGTGGGCACCCGCAGAGCGTCTTACACTGTCCGACACAGACAATTAAAGCAAAATAAGGACATTTTAAGCATTCAAGAGGGTTCAGGAACCTAAAGAAAGCGTACTCAGAATATACAAGAAGGCTCTGTGTGTTATGAAGAGAGGCCCGTGGTCTAAATGAGCGTTTAGGGGACCCTGCTAGCTTGTTGGGGAGTTCACTGCTTCTCTGGGGAGGGCCCCCTGTCGGCCCATAAAGGGCCCCTGTCAGCCTCTCAAGGGGCATCCTTTCGGTCTGGAATAAGGCCCCCGCCCCAGCCTCCAGAGGTCGACAGGGGCCCTTTATAGGCGGATAGGGTGCCCTCTACAGAAAGGCAGTGACCCCCCAGGGGCCCCTAAACGATCATTCAAGAGCCCCTGCTTTCCTGTAAAGATATCCCTGCCGACCTGTAAGAGGCACCCGCCAGGTCGAGAGCAACGTCTTTACGGGCGAGCATGGGCCCCCTTACACTTCAGCGGGGCCCCTTTACAAACCGACAATAACTGGAATCACATGGGGCCCCACTGACAACGAGGGCCAGGCGTGGATCCAAAGGGGGAGCAATTGGGGCGATCGCCCCTCCCCCTTAGGCCTGAGAAGGGGACCCTGTCAGACTTAAAAATAGCTCGAAGGGGACCCTGTCAGACTTAAAAATAGCCCGAAGGGGCCGCGTATGAGCTTTACGGGGTCTGTAAAAGAACATGTCGGGCTTTTGATGCAGTCAGGGAGGCCTCGTGGATGGTTAGATGATCTCTGAAACATATAGAGGGTCCCTGAAGCTCCCAAAGGGCCCCTGAGACCACAACAGGGCCCCAACACGGCAGAGTGTCCCTGAGACCGCAAGATGGCTCATAGGGTCCCTGAGGCGGCCAGGATGAGGACCGAGTCCCTAGGAGACCTCTCGGAGTGAAAAGCCCAAAGTTTTTGATATAGTCAAAGGGTCTCCGGGAGGGTTAATGAGACAATGACACGGTAAGATGAGCCCTAAGATGGAAAGAGGGGCTCTTGAAACTCTTGAAGGGCCACTGGGACCGCAAGGAGCCTCAACATGGCAAAGGGTTTATAACACCGCTAAAATTGCCAGAGAGGCACCTGAGACGGAAAGAATTTAAGAGGGTGCCTAGCACGGCATAAGGAGACCCTGGCCAGCCAGAGGAGCCCTCTGAACAGGGATTCGTTGGTGATCTTGTCAGCCTCGAGAGGAGCCACAAATGGACTACACTGGCCTTTTTGAAACCTTGAGGTTTCAGAGGTTCTTGATGCTGTCAGGGCCCCCGGGAAGGTCAGGTGGTTTCGGAGACGGCAGGATGGATCCGTACACCGCAGATGACACCTGAGACCGCCAAAAAGGTCGCAGGGTCCTCTGAGGCAAAGACGATAAGAGGGCCTCTAAAACAGTATTTGGATTTTATGGGGGCGCTGGACGGCCAGAGGGTCCCCGAGTGTAACAAGAGGGCACCTGGCACGGGCAAGGTCTTCCTGAGTCTGCCAGTGAGGCCCCTGAAGCGCCAACAAAATCCCCTTGTTACGGCTAGAGGGGCCCTAAAAGACTGCCAGATTTGCCTAATGTAACAGAGGAATACCCCTGATACAGCTGTGGGGATCACCGGAGGCGTTCAGAGGGCCTATCACAATGCACAAGGGCCCTGAAATTGCCAAAAGGTCTTTTGTAACTGCCAGAGAGCCCCTGAGATGGCTAAGATATAAGATGATGTTTATAAATACATAATTTATAAATAAGAAAATGTTTCTTAGAGACGATAAGAGTGGTACCCAGGACCGCAAGGGGTTCATTCGGACTGCTAGAGAGGGACCTTTGAGACTGCTAACTAGACGTCTCTCGCAATAGGGGCCCCTGAGACGACCAGAGGGGCCCCTGGAACTACTAGAACCAAAACCTTAGGAACTACTAAACTACGCCCAGACTGTTCCTGAAACGGCCAAAGGACCTGGAGGATTGCCAGAGGCGCCTCCGTCACGGCAGAGAGGGACTTAAAGAGGATCTTTTTCAGTGCTTGAGGGGCTGCTTAGACGTCAAAGACGGCAAAGACGTCCCAGGGACGACAGGAGGGAACCTGAGATGGCTTAAGTGCCCCTGAAGTTGCAAGATGGGTCCCTGAGGCTGTCCGAGGTGCCCCTGAAAGCGTCAAAGGAGCGCCTGAGTCGTCCCATGGGACACGTGAAACTGTAAAAGGAATCTGAAACCAATAGAGGTTCCTATCACGCAGACGGCCCGAGACCACCAAAAGTGCCCCTGAGTTGCAAGAGGGAACCTAAACTAAGCTGAAAAAAATCCCCAAAAGCCACCCGATGGGGAGGCGGCGGACGGGCTCATGGACTAGGTACAGATACGACATTTCAAATGGAGGGAGGGACGGAATCGCCTAAAATCTCGCAGTTTTGGTCATATTTCTGCCACTTTGTTCGGGAACAAAACGCAGGATTTTCTCAAATAAGGTGGCACGTTTGAATTTTTCGGTTATTTTATATGGTAAAGAACGAAATTACATAAATTTTCATATCTGAAAGGAGAAAAACAGG
Source organism: Capitulum mitella (assembly GCA_030062745.1). NCBI lineage: Eukaryota > Metazoa > Arthropoda > Thecostraca > Pollicipedomorpha > Pollicipedidae > Capitulum > Capitulum mitella. The sequence continues at coordinate 17,159,886 of CP099849.1, forward strand.
GTTCCCGCACTGACCATTCGCCTCCAACCCCCCCCCCGCCTTGGCGAAGTCCTGGTTCCGTCCTAGGCGAGGGCCCCTTGATTCGATTTGCCCCCCCCCCTCGGGCGGAATCCTGGCTTCTTCCCTGTTCTAGCGCATCGGAAACCGGCTGTCCTAGCGCAACGAAAACCGGCTGTCGTGGCAGATCGAAAACCGCGCGAAGCGAAGATGGGTGTCCAGGGCTGCTGCAGCTGCATGGACCTGCGGAATGGTAGCATCGCCATCGGTCGCTATCACGCCGCTAACGCTGCCTGTCTCTGTCACTCCAAGTGGGCTCCTTCATCTACGTGGGAACCAGCATGCCGCAGGGAGGAATTACAGCTTGGGCGATCGTGCTCAGCATCGGGCTCGGCTTAGTGCACGTGGTCTTCAACGCTCTGCTGGTCCACGGCGCGCGCAAGGCGCGTCGCGGCATGGTGCTGGCCTGGATCATCTTCCAGGGCATCGTTGCCGGATTGGGAAGTGCAGCGGCGGTGATTCTCTTCATCTACTCCTGCGCGACAGGAATCGTCATCCTGATCATCATCGCGCTGGCCTGCTGCGGCTTCATGGCGGAATACTGGTACTGGTTTGTTGTCGTCCTGAGCTTCTACCACGAGATGCAGGAGCACACGGGCACTGTGTACATGCAGACGACGGACTCGATGGAGAAGCAGACGCAGAGGCCAATGTGCTGAATGCCAGTGCGGCCGGCCGGCGAAGGACTGCCTGAGGTGCACCGACAGACCGGCTCAGGAGAGCTGAGGCGAGCGAGCGAGGCGAACGCTGATACCGATGATTTTTTGTACCACGTACCGGTCGTTTCCAGCACGCTAATTGGTTGCTTTTGCCACAGCCCCTTAGTGCTGTATTTACACCCGTACAGCTATCGATGTCGCAGATTTTAAAAAAATCAAAATCATAGAGTGAATTATCGTTGTTCGAAGCCCCAGTTGCGCTTTTCATTGCTGTCATAAATCATAGCTAGGGTCGAGTATCCTCTGGGATGTCTTTTTGGAGAACCGAAAAGATTAGACACACTCCCTTTAATGCCGTCGTCGCAGCCGTGGCGGCCGCCGGAGTCGAGGCAGCTGCCGTCGCCGTTGTCTCAATCGCTGCCATCACCTCGCGAGACTGTCACGAACGGTCGCAGGGGCTGGAGACACCGGCTCTTGCGCCTGTATATGCGCCCGCTGGGCATGCGTACCAAGTAATTTCGACGCCCGCCGACGCCCATGGCGGTCCCCGACCGGTCCCACAGACCCGCCTTAGAGTCCTGTATGAGGACGTGCTGTTTGGTATGCAGAGGCTGGTGCGGGCGGCCGCACATGTAGTTACATGTACTTACATGCGTCCGAGGCGAGATACATGTAGTTATACGTGCAAAACTACATGTGGTCACTACAAAAGAAAAACACATCAAATCATAAAACGTGAATAAAGAAAAAGGAAATGGTAAAAAACAGCATGCACAAAACACCCAACAAAAAGTAAACCAGGCAGACATGGCTCATTACTTGGTGACATGAGCACTCAGCAAGCAATGACAGAAATATATGTTCCTGTGAGGCTGTGAAAAACGTAAACTGTCAAGACTACTGACAATGCCTGACTGACTGACTTGAGTGACTGAAAATTATTGTTTGCAGACTGAAAAGCTGCAAACGGCTCAGAGGCTTATCAAATTAAGATGCGTTTCGACTACCATCACCAATGCATTGTTTTGACCAATTTTGCCTTTTGGCGTTGACCACATGAATGTCTGTTGAATTAATTATTATTCTTAGTGTGCGGTATCTACTGGAATTGGTATGTGATATGTACTTGCAAATTAGCACCAAAAGCTTGTCGTACCAAGAAAATAACAACCCTTCCCAACATAGCAGTAAATGAACAGCTAAGGCAGCACTAACACGTCCAAACAAATATGTCAACTGCTATCCAAGTGGTGCTACAAACCATAATGCATCCAGAGGGCCGAAAAGGGCCATGCCCCCACCCCCCTAATAGCCAAAATTGGTCAAGCTGACACATTTCTGGAATCTGGAGAAAACCTAAGCAACTTTGATGAAGGAATGCTTGTTTTAAGATAATCCTTGAGGCAAAAGGGGCAAGATCCAGTGAGTTTTTTTTAATCAGTACACCTTTTTGGAATTTGGCCCTCCAGACTGGTGAAAACCAGCACTCTGAATCTGCCCTTGGCTACAGATCTAATACCTTGACATGTATGATGGAGGATTTTTGGATGTCACTGCACCACTTCTCAGCACTGGTTTGATATTGGCATCTAGTCTTTTTCACAAGGTAAGGGAGACGAATGTGGGGGGGGAGGTAGGAGGGACAGCTGTCCCCCCAATTGCGATGGGTCTGGGGCAAGACTATGTTTCTACCCCCCCCCCCAGTTATGATCTTGAGGGGCCTCGTAGGAAATTAAACAGATAAGGAAATGGGAAAAAAGCGACGAACACGCTAAAAACTAAAAAAGGAAGGAAATTGCGACTCTGCAGGCAACGAAGTAGGCACATGACGTGCGTGTTCTTTCAACTCTTACTTTGTTAGGGCCGTCGGCTTTCTTCCGGTAGGCGCCTTCAGCAGGTTGGACCCAAAACTGGCCAGAGACCGCGAAGTTAGAGTTTTAAGAGCCTCGCGGAATGGACCCGGCTGGCTTACCCCAACACACAGTTCGGACCCTGCTAGGGGTCCGGCTTCCATCTAATAAGAGGGCCTCGTGGTGATTACACTCAAAGGTGGTCCAGCGACCAGGACTCATAGTTTTCAGGGGGTCTCAGAATTCATGGATCGGGATGGTCTGCGCTGAACCGGGGTTCGAACCCTGTTAGAGGTCCCCGGCTTAGGTCGAGAGGGGCCTCGTACCGATTACACTCGAAGGTGGTCCAGCGACCAAGACCTGACAATTTTCGGGGGCCTCACAGAATTAATCGACAGGGCTGGCCCGCGCTGAATCCGGGTTCGAATCCTGCTAGGGGGCCCAGGCTTAGGTCCGAATGAGAATACCGATTGCATTGAAAGGTTGTTCAGCGACCAGGACCTCACAGTTTTCAGAGGGCGTCACAGAATTAATGAACCGAGGTGGCCTGTGCTAAACCGGGGTTCGAACCTTGGCAAGGGCCTCGGCTTAGGTCTGAAAGAGGGCCTCGTACCGATTATCAGTCGAAAGCGAAACAGGGCCCGAGAACCTACAGGTTTTTCGAGAGGCCTCATAGAATGGACCTAGGGGGCATTCGCTTAACCAGTCCGGGTCTCGAGGGGCGCCCACCGTCCGTCCGTAAGAGAGCCTTGCGCGAATTACGCTCAGAAGTGACCCAGAGCCGGGAACTTACAGCTCGCGTAATGGACCTGGCAGGCCTCTGACAGAGTTCGGACGCTTGTTGGGGCCCCCGGCT